>JAVJIF010020092.1:0-48682 GCA_038442645.1 Agave tequilana | reverse complement strand
ATTATTTGTTTGATTTATAGAGTTAGGAAGATAATTTGTCAAAGTAATTTAGTCTTGATCTTTACCTTGATGAAATATGCACACTTCATACACTTACACACTAGGGTTCAAAAATAATTCTTATGCCTTATAAAAAATTATATATATATATATATAAAACAAATCTATTATTGATTAGCTAGGTGCTTTGGCCTAAGAAAGCCTTAGTATTTATGCAAAAGATAATTAGATGAGTTTGAAAAAAAAAAAAGAAAAAAAACAAGTCTAATTATTGACTAGCTAGGTGCTTTGGCCTAAGCAAGCCTTGGTATTTATGCGAAAGATGATTAGATAAGTTTGAAAAGAAAAATCCTCTGATTAAGCTGGGTATTTGTGCCTAATAAAGCATAAGTATTCACGCCTAAAAGAGGTTCATATAATAAATCCTTAGTTTTGTGGCCTTGTTGCTCGAGTCCTTAAGTCCTAGGGGTGTCTTCTCACCTGGTGCCCTAAGACCGTCTAGTTTGGAGTCATCGATTAAAGGCTCGTTACATGGGCAGATTAGAAAGCCTATAAAACTAAGGAATAATACCACAAAAAAAAAGTATATATATAAAAATAAATAAGGCATAAGAGTTAGAGTTAATGAACCCTTAGTCAAATTTTCACAGTCACAAGTGCATATGACTTAGGGTAAAGTAATAGACTAGATGAGAAGTACAATTTGACTCCTTACTTTGATTGATAACAAATTTTTGAATAGAGACTAAGTTTAGGAATGAAAAATTCGGCTTTCCTATAACTTATAGATTGCTTAGATCTTACAATCATATTTCAAATATTTTTCTCTTTCAAAATGCTTTTTCGAAAATACTAACTCTTTATTTCTCTTTCTTTATGGATTTTGTGGGTGTAATCCGCTGAAAACCCTCACGAGACAAAACTCGTCCTCTAGGGGAACCTAAAGGTTTAACGGCTTGTTGCACATGCTCAGTGCAATCGCCGACCTGCGAAAGTGGTCTAATAATCCTTAGCATAGTTTAGTTGTTTTGCTCGAGGACGAGCAAAAGATAGGTATGGGGTGTGATTGGTCACTAATGTTGCATATTTAATGTCATATTTCCATACGTATTTTAGAATAAAAGCCTGCATTGTCCTAATTATTTGTTTAATTTATTTGCAGGCCCAATCCTTAAGGAGATGAAGAGAAATGAGCCCAAAAGCCCACCAGAATTCTGAATTAAATCAGAATAAATTCGCACACACTAAATCAGGGCAAAATCAAGAGGTTGAAACCGGTTGAGAAGAATCCTCTCAGGATCGATCGGTTAAAGCTAAGAATCCAAGGCCATTTCTTCAAAATCTCGGAGCCAAACTGCAAAACCAACTCCAAATAAAGTCAGAGGGAGAAACCGGGGAGACCCACCAACAGGGTGTGGCCACCTGGCCACACCCTTGCCGCGGAAACGCGGCTTGGGCCGCATTTCCGCGGCAATCTTGGGGAGTTACGGGGAGCGTTTGCTCCCCCGACCTCCCAGGGATCATGGTGGTTAGGGTTTTGCCTATAAAGGCCTGTACTTGCGCTGAAAATTGGACGTCAAGGCAGATTAGGATTTAGCCTAGTTTTAATTCTTTGTAGTTTAGGTTTTTCTTTTCTTGTTACGTAATTTGTATGTAACTTAGGGTAGAAGAAGATTCATGTAAGTAAAGAGAGAGGCTGAAGTTGAGAGTGACACCGACGATGTACCCTCCTCCTTTCTTCCATTGTCTCTGCAATTAATAAAGGTAAAAGTTCTTTTTATGTTTGTATTTTCTTTTGTTTCGTCTTCCTCTTCTACTTTACCTTGGTTGTTGTTGTTGAGTGTACAAGTGAATTCCAAAGCAAGTGTAACCAAGCTACGTGAGAGCCAGCGATAGTTCATGAAGACGTTCTCCTCTTCCAAGATCCGCATCACTTCGTTCTTCTTATGCTTGACGATATAATGTGCACGGGGACCGAGCTCGAGTTTATGATCTATGCGTTGAACGCCTCCGGAGCAAAAAGGTAGAACTTGCAAAAAGGTTTCCAAGTAAGTCAACACTCAACCTAGGTAAGTATTTCTTCACTTTTCTCTCTTTCTTTTCTTTTACTTCTTATGTATAGATCAACACCTCCTCAAACTCTTTCTTCTCCACTTCATTGTACATAGTCGCTTTTCATCGTTTTCTGATTTTCCATCTTCTTCATCTCTCGCTTTCTTCTTAACTTTAACCATTAACTTTCTTTTTCTTTTTCATAACATAAAACAGAGAAGAACTTTCGCTTATTTTCTTAACGATTTCAATAAAGAACTGTAAAGCTTCCATCGCAAACCCTCCTTGTGGATCACGACCCGCATAGCCACTTGCTATAGCGGAAGAATTGAGCACTTGCACATTTCCTTTCTTAAGTTCTATAATCTCGTATTTTGTGTGCAGGTTTAGCCTCAATCACTTCTAATTAATACTTTTCATGGAGTCCAATACCCAACCCCAAATCTTATTAGTAAAGCAATATCACATAGCCACATTCTATTAAAATATTCTTGCCCACAATATTCATTAAATTAATAATTTTACCCAACAAGTTCTCACCTTCATTCGGAGAGTTCTGCGCAATTCTTTTAGCTTCCACATGAACCCGAACAATGATCCTATTCAAGAGATCATCAAGATACCTTTTAGTACTAGATTCACCAATATCCTTGAAGGTTAACACTATAACATATACTAATTCTCTGTTAAACTTAAATCAGAACTTATTAAGGTATTAGATGAATTCACCTCAAAAAATCAGATCTAGGGCTGAATTTTACCTTCAAAAACTTGACTTTTACCATGGGGAAACTCCCTTTTCCCCCCTCCCTCAACCTCCCCTTGATGGGAGCCGCCGCCGGCGGCCCGCGCGTCGCGGCCGGCGGCCCGCGCGCCGCGGCCGGCGCTGGCCGCGGCCAGGCCGAGCTGGCCGCCCCTTCCCCCTCTTCATCTCATGGTCCCTCTCTCTCTCTCTTGAAGATTAAGGATGATTGGGGAGGGAGAAAGATAAGTTTGAGGGTTCATCAAGGGGAGAATATGGGTTCTAGGGTTTCAACAATTTGAGTTAGAGTGGTTGAAGAGAATGGGAGGTGAAGAGTTGGGCTGAAAATTAGAAATTTCAATTCATCCCTAATTACAAGTTTGCCACACTCCCATCTCTCTCCAAGTGTCCTTGCACACATCAAGGGCATCCTAGCCCTTCATCCATTGCTTACATGCTCACCTACCCCGTCCACTAACTTTTATTTTGATTAAACAAAGAGTATAGTTAGTGGGGTATGTATATACCATGTATAAGACTATTTTCATGTATTTGAATATGTGACACATTGTACATACATGGTTATTCCTTACATTAATCCTAGATATATCTACATCTCACACACTTGTGATAATTTATTGACACCAATTTCTCACTTGATCAATAGGAAAATTAATTATATAGATATATAAATCAAAATTTGCATTCTGCAACACTAATTCATGATTAAAGTATACCGAACATTATAGTTATCAGTCCCAATTATCCGGCATTAACTCATGGCTAAGAATTAAAATATTCTTTAAGAAAAGAAATAATTAATAAAAAAAAACCTGGATGTTACACTTAGCCTATAATCTTAAATAAGATCTATTATTTCGACTAGATTTAAGATGTCATAATTAAGACTTCCTTAGTTTCTAAGATCATCTTAATTTTCTTAAATATAGATCAAAACTTCGTCTCTTATTTCAAAAATTTTTTAAAGAAAAGTTAAAAAATCCTATACAAAGGGAAAAATTCTAAGAATATCCTAAAAAATGAAAAATAAAGAAAATCTAAAAACTCTATGTTAGTAAACCCTCCCCACACTTATCTCATGCATTGTCCTCAATGCATCGTGAATGTATGTATGCATGAAACAAATAGAGAAGGAAGGAAAAAATCATCTCAAGATGGTGGATCCAGTGGTGGTCTGATTAGTTCACGAAATGCGGTCCAATCTAATTTGCGTGGAGTTCAGAGGAACCCACCAATGACTTCTATAATACAATCCACTAAAATGATGTATATATGAATGATTTTTATTATAAATTTTATCCCATCTAATTTTCAAATTTTCAAAATAGTTTCAGAGTCATTATCAACAACACCTTTGTCCCAAAATAGATTATGAAAAGATGGAATGATTAATTTGGATTCAGAAAGTACATGAACTATGATCAACTCAGGGAAGTGACTAAAGTCAAGTGAAGGTTCAGGAGTCAAAATTTGTTCAGAAAGTAGGTCCAAATCAAGAAGTTGAAACTCAAGTCCACATTCATTTTCCTATAACAGAATGTGACTTTCTATGGTTGGTGATTCAAGTTTGATAATGATAGGTATGGGAATCAAAACTGACTCTAAAGTGTTATTTGGGTAATAATACAGGAGTCAATATTGATTTAAAAATTTCAACTGGATCACAAATTTGAGAATCTAAGTCACATTCTTAATTGAGTTCAATTTCATAAAAATGAGAACTTGCCAATTTGTCAATGGAACTTTCAAAAGTATGGTATTGATCAAGTTTAATTTGTTGATCATAAAAGATTGATGATTTAATTTCACGATGAATAGGCACAGGATCCAATACTGACTTGGAAAAAGAATTGAAATCATGTAAAGAAATCGGAGTAATTATTGAATCAAGAAGTAGAATTGAATTACCAAGGTCTGGATCATATTCATGCTCAAGTTCAATTTCAGAAAAAGATAACTTGCCAAACTGTCAATGGGATTTTCAAAAGCCAGAGTTTGGTCAAATTCAATTGGGTGTGCTGAAATTGAATCTTGGTTTTCAAAATAACATGATTCTTTAGCTCTAACAGAATGGCTAGCGACATCAGGAATGATCAAAGGGTGAAAATGGAGAGTTCCGACCATTATATGTATATCATGATTATGAGCAATTTGAGCTTGAGTCATGACTTCAAGCAGCTTTTCATAGTCGATTGGTTCATCGTTTTGTTGTGATTGGGCTTGAAAAGATGAAGATTTATTTTGAAAATTGTGGTGAAATCGTGAGTCCATCAGATTTTGTGATTGTTGCTCGAACTCATGCATACTCATTTTCAAGATTGATGGTTTTCTATTTTGAACTGGTGGGACTAAATATGAATCTTGGAAATATTGTGAAATTAGGGAGGCCAATATTTCCTGAAATTTTCACTCGGCCTCCTGCATGACTTCTTTACTCTTTTCTAACTCAGATTTTTCTTCAATGGTTGATCTAAAAAAGAAGTATAGGAAGCAAAATAAGGGAATGAATATTGTGAAAATTGTGGACAAGGAGGTTGAAAATTTGACTCGGAGAAGGTGAATCCCCATTGACTCTGTGAAGAGTTGAAATTATATAGAAATTATGGTCATAAGATTGGGAGTAAGGATTATATTGATTCGGATAAGTCCAACCCACCCGGTATATTTGATTAGTTCATATTGTAAAAAACCGAGTTGTAATTATCCGAATCAAATGGGGTCGGTATGAAATATGGATTCATATCTGGATATCGGCCAGGTAGGGGCAAAATACGGTGGGAGGTATCCGTGCGTAAGCAACGGTTCTTAATTATGCCAAACCACAGTATTTTCAAGGCGTTACCTCTTAATCCTCAACCTTAGACACTGATTACACAAGAGTAAGATTCTCACAAGTTCCACTCTCAATCAATCTCTTAATGAGTCTGAGATGTCCCTAGGGGCCAACGTCTATCAATTTTATTAAGGCTCGGGTTGTGTGAGTGGGGAGGTGGTTTTTGGGTTAAGGGTGATAAACTCCCCACCTTATCTTGCATTGGTTTTACCTTAATTTCTATTTGTACAAGTGTGCAATATAGATAAGAATAACGCAAAAAGGGAGTAAATCACCCACGTGTTGAAATCACCTAAAGGAGGGGTGAATAGGTGACTAGCTAATTTAATGATGAATTAATGCGGAATTAAAAGTATTTATGCAACTAAAAACTATTATGTTAAACACACCAAGTATAACATAAGAGTATAGCCGAATTCCCGGTGAAGGGCTTTAGACTATCTCCTCAAGATTCCTCTAGATAAGAATTGAGTGCCGCTATGGCTCTCTTGGTTGAATACAAGTGTGAGCAAATAATCCCAAGCATATAACAATAAGCACAAGATATATCAAGCATATAAAAGAGATAAACAATAAGTATGCAAGATATAAACACAAGTGAGAGATAGAGAGAGCAATCGTAAACACGGGAGAATTGTTTCGAGATTCGAGCACCCTTACTCTACGTCCCTGCCTTTAACACTATGAAGGATTTTCACTATAAACCGATCCCACCGGATCACTCGGTGCCGCAACACCTACAATGAGTTCACACTAGAACTCCTTGGACTCACTAGTCCCTCTCTTGTCCCCGCAAGAACTACACACCGTAAGCACACAAGCTTGCCGAGTCCGCGCCTCTACACCGAGCTCTCACTAAAACTCGAAACAACGCGAACCCGCAAGTCCGCCTCCTCAAATACAAAGTAGAACACTTTGGTGATCTAAACACTTTGATCACCTAAAATCACTCTCACAACAACTCTCCTATAGGATATATATAGTAATGGAAAGCTCAAGTATGTGTGAGAAAAACTAGGATTGAATTTGTGGTAAAAAACTCAAAGAATCACTTTTGAAAACCTCTTGATAAACTCTCCTTTTGATTTGAAAATATTTTCTCTAAAACATATGGAGGAAACCACTGAAATAGGTAGGAAAAACTAGCCCAAAAACTCTCTTGAAATCTAGTAGAAAACAGTCCAAGGAAGCCCTTTTATAGGCTTCAAAAATGTGGCCGTTGGAGGCCAACTCAACAGATCTGTCTGCTGTCGGTCGACCGCCCGGTCGACCGCCAACGGTCGAATTTTCGACCGTTGGGAAGATCGGTCGACCGGCCGGTTGACCGCAAACTGGCAATGACCTAGCGGTCGACCGCCTGGTCGACCGCCCGGTCGACCGAGGCCATTTACAGAGAGCAGAGACTCTCTGTCGGTCGATCGGCCCAAGCTGTGCACGCTTGTGCACATCGGTCGACCGGAGCGGTCGACCGACTTCTGTCTCAATCGACCGCCCGGTCGACCGGCAGAAGGCCAGTCTAGCAATTTTCAGGGATTAAAAACATGTCATTTTACCTTCAATAAAATCCCATAAATTCATTAAAAATCTACAAAAATAAGTTCAGTAATATACTTTGATATACAAATATGTTTGAGTAAAAATCAAAACATGTTACAAACATTTTGAACTATTTTTGTAATATGGAAGTTTTGTCTTAAACAAAAATCTGTATTTTTTCAAAATGATTTTTCTAAATTGAAAATCAATTTTTCTAAAACTCCTCCAAATATAAAAATAAGATATTCTAAACACTTTTAAAGCTTAGTGTGTATGGATATGATCCACTCCACATATATGATGAAATATATATGTTTTTGACATTAAACTCTAAATAAAGTTTTAGTAAAACATATGTATATTTTGAAGCTTAAAAATCAAAACGGTATTTTTAGAAACGAAAACTCTTTTATGAAAACACATATAAATCTTGTGTGTGAGTGTATATGAACTTGAGCAATCCATCAGCTAATCTATCCTTTACATTTTATCAAAAAATAAAATCTTACTACAAACAAACCTAGACACAAGTCTTCTCTCGAAATCTTCACTCGAGAAACTTCTTCTCCTTCTTGACTTAGTCCAAACTTTAATCCAATGAGTTAGACTCCTCTTGAGTACTTGATGCAATCTTGATGCGCGAGCTCTTGAATCAACACGTGCTAGCTCCAAAATTTTGACTTTAAATCCTTTATTGAAGCTAAACACCAACTAAGATCATAATCAAATATCTGATACTAATTAAACACAAGATCATTAGTACTATAACTATATGAGTTAATCATCATCAAAACTAGAGTGATGGGCCTTCGGGCCAACAATCTCCCCCTTTTATGATGACAAAACTCATGGAGTTATATATGCATGGACTAAAGGTAAGTTTCTTAGAAGCTCCCCCTTAACTCATGCATAACAATAAACAAATGAATATTCAATGAAGGGCATGAAGCTAAACAAATGTATATACATAAATAAGATGAGAGAAATATACATAAACAAAAAAAATCTTCTTCCAAAACCTTCTCCCCCCTTTTGGAAAAACTTTCAAAATCATTCTCCCATTTTAAACATAAACTCAATTGTAAATATCCATATATAAACTCAAAATCATTCTCTCCCTCTTTGTCAATCATCAACAAAGGGGCGAAAAATAAAGCAATAATAAGGATATATATGCGATATACATTCATGAAGAGGAAGGCGTAAAGTTAGCTCCCCTGTATACATGCCTTACATGAAGAAGGGATGACAAAACCCTAACTCACATAAAGCGTAATATACAAATGCATAAGTGGAGAGGTTAAGCTCCCCCTACACACGTGTATCACATAAAGAAGAGATGTCAAGCTCCTCAATATAGGATACGCTCAACATGAATTTAAATATAGAAGAGATGTTAAGCTCCCCTTACATATAGGCAATACATATCAAAACATTTTTAACACAAATTTTGATAATTACGCAAAGTATTAAAACAAAATTTGAATTTTTCTTAAATCAAAAATCAATTTTGAGATATCACAAGATTTTGATACCATTTGAAATTGAAAATTTGTGATACCAATTGAAATTGAAACATTTGTACATTTTGATACCAATGAAAGAAAATATTTTATATTTTGATACCAATTAAAATATATGATAAATTTTGAAATCAAATAAAAGGTAAAACATTGTTGATACCAATTTTGATACCAATTAAAATGAAAGGTAAAACATTGTTGATACCAATTTAAATCGAAACTCAATTGAAATCGAAACATATTGATACCAATTAAAGTATATTGTAAATTTTGATATCAATAAAAATACCAGTTGAAAATAATGTTGGCCCAAAGGCCTTCCACCCCAGTTTTGATGATGATTAACTCATGTAGTTATGTTTACTAATATTCTTGTGTTTTTAGTCTCAGATCTTATAACAAGATGTTAGTTTGGTGATAGCTTCAACAAGAGGTGTTTGGAAGCTTCACAAGTGATTCCAGGGCTCAAGCTTCAAGATCACACATTGCCTAGCCCATGGATGGAGTTTTGGATCGGGTCTACTTGAAGATGGAGATCGTCAAGAAGACTTAGGTATCCATAGTTTAGATAGTGTGTTTAGATCCATTTGTAAAGCTTAGTATAGTTGATATGCTCAAGTGCACAAACACACACGTTTTATGTTTGGTTTTTGGTTTTCATGAATAGTTGATCAAAACAAGTTTAATTGATATATGTATAGTTGTTTCATTCTATACAAGCATGCTTAACTTTTAAACAAACTTATTTTGACTTTCCTATTCATGTATTGAAAAATCCAAGTTTGATAAAAATACATGTTTTGGTTTTTGGTAAAAATGTTAAGAAACAAAAATGGTTTCATATGCTTGATATTTGAGTAGAAATATTTATCACATGTTTATATATCAATGCAATATGATAAAAACATTTTTGGGATTTTTAGAAGTTATTAAAAGAATTTTCAAGATATGTTTTAAACCAGTTTCAGACCCAGACCTGTCTGTCAGGCCAGGCCGGTCGACGGTGGGGTCGATCGAACCATAGGCCGGTCGACCCGTACGGTCGACCGACGTGCACAGAACCGTGCACGTCTGGCACACAATGGGACGGCCGACCGGGCGGTCGACCGTAACTGAGAGCAGTGCTCTCTGTTTATTTCGGTCGGCCGGGCGGTCGACCGGTTTGCTCCAACGGTCGGATTTTTGACCGTTGGCGGTCGACCGGCCGGTCGACCGGAAGCCTGTCAGGCTGACAGATCAGCCTAACGGCTAGTTTCTGGTTTGGCCTATATAAACCCCATTTCTTTAGGGTTTTGGCTAAGATTTTTAGAGCTGATTTTCTCCCATTCTCTGGTTTTAAAAATAAGTTTTAAAAGTGTTTAAAGAGCAAAAAGATTCATTCTATTTGTTTTTAAGTATTTTGTTATTTTCAAAGAAAATAGGTTTTTGGGCATTAGTTTATTGTTCTTCATTTCTATATCAATTTGGTATTTTTCTCAAGAGATTTTCTTTGATCAAAACACTTATTTTCCACACTTGAGCTATCTTCTATCCTAATCTATTTAGGATCTTTTTGTTTGTGGAAAAGGAGAGATTATTTGTGGTTGAAAGAGACCACCTATTGTAAACCATCATTATTTGGTTGCTCCCTCCTTGGTAGAGGTGGAGATTGGTGTTTACTCCCTCTTGGTGAGGTGGAGTTGGTTGTTGGTGTGTATCCCTCAAGTGTGAGGTGGATTGGTTGTTGTGTGGCTAAGGGCCTACCCCTCTTGTGTGAGGTGGTGTTTGTATTGAGAGAGGAGTTTGGTACTCCTTGTGTTGTAACAAATCCTCCTCGGTGGAGGTTCCCTCGGTGGGAGATAGTGGATTAGAAATCCTTCACGGTGGTGAAGGCGGGGATGTAGAGCTAGGTGCTCGAACCTCGAAACATATCTTTGCATTTGCGTTTGATCCAATATCTCTCAACTCTCTCTCTCTTATTTATTTGTGCAAAGCATCATTCATTATTCATATCATACATTGCTTGCATTGTACCTTGCATATTTCATATTGCTATATCTTGTGTATGCTTGGTTGTTTGTGTGTGCCTCACTTGTGTTGCAAAATTTGCATTAGCTTCCGCATTTAGAGCATTTAGTTTCTAGATTAGCACTTTCACCTATTCACCCCCCCTCTAGGTGTGCTTTCAATTGGTATCAGAGCCAACGCTCCTGATATTTAGGCTTAACATCCTAGGAGTGAGATCCATTTGTTTGCTAATCTTGTTTGCATTTGCTTGTTTGCACACATATAGTTTACCATGGACTTCATGACCCCACCTATGTATGATGCTTCCAACATTCTTGTTTGGAAGACTAGGATGTCCATTTACCTACAAACCCTAGGATTACATGTTTTCCTTGCAGCTACCAAGAAATGCTATCTTGGTAATTGCATTCATATAGGGGCCAATGCACAAGCCCTTGAGGCTATTAGAAGCACACTTTCAAAAGAATATCTTTTACATGTTTCTAATATTGATTCCGTCTTTGCAGTATGGAATTTGTTGACTACCACAACCACCACCTCCAAGCTTCAATTGCCAATTCAACCGAGGAATCTAGTGGAGAATCCGATTCTCAATGCTTCATGGTCCAAGGGAATGACTCCCTTGAGGTACAATCGGAAACCCACTTAGATAGTGATGATTGTTCTAGTTCTTCATGTGATAATTATGATGCCAATACTATAAATGAAGAACTATCTATTGTGTGTGAAAAACTAATAGAAAAATATAAAATTTTGAAAAAGAAAAGTCTAGGCATAATAATGAAAATAAAAATTTGATTGCTAGACTTGATATTGTTTTGCAAGAGAAAGAGGAGATTGCTAATGAGAGGGATTCATTAAAATCTCAACTTGATCTTACACTTAAAGAAAATAAGTTTTTAAAATCTAAAAATGATAGTGAAACTCTTTTAAAGAAAAATGAAATTTTGTCTTCAAAAGTTGATTTTACTTTAAAAGAGAATGTTACTTTGAAAAATAAGATTATTTCTATTTCAAATGATTTAGATGTTTGTTTAAAGAAAAATGATGTTTTGAAAAATAAGATTGATGCACATGTTTGCCATGCTAGGTTAATATCACACACACCTCCTATTGCATGTGCCACCTCTTCTTTAATTGATAATGATATATCCATGCTTAAGAAGAAGGTTGATTGTTTGGGCTCCACTATGAGCCAATGTACCATGAACCACACACGCTTGGAATCCTTGGTTCGAAAGAAACAAGTTCCGTCTTTTCATGCACACCCTCCACGGCATACACATGCTCCTCACGGACACCATCACACTATGTATGCTCATGTGTACACTTGTACACATTGTGGACGTATGGGCCACCTTGCTAAATTTTGCTTTGATAGATTACATAATGTAAATTTAGCAAAGAAATTCGTTTGGGTTAGAGAAGATACTAAACCCCATGGACCCAAGAAGATATGGGTACCAAAGACCACCTCTCCTTTATTTGATGTAGGTGTGGGCTCTCACATGACATGAGAGTATAGGTACCTTAGAGTGGATGCGTTCCGTACTTAAAGAGAACCTTTTTGGATGCATCACTTTCAAGGGATATTTGGTGGGAGGACCACCTCGTTTTGGAGACTAGAAAGGTGCCTCATCGGTTTTGGTAGAAATTTCTAACTCCTTATTATTATGTACATGCTAGTTCATTTATCATATTCATAGCATGTTCATGTTTTATGTTTTGATGTGCTTCATGAGGTAAAAACATGCTTAGATGTAGTTTTTATCAATACTTGTATTATACATGTACAAATAGAGAGTTACATTTGTTTTATATATGATTGCACTTCATGCTCATTTGTACTCACTATATGCATATGTATAGACTAGTCTTGATGATTCTCATTTATACATACTTTGCCAATTTTTATGCTTTACTTCATGTATATGTATTTTGAATTCAAAACTAATAAATATACATGTATACCCATGAGTCTCTTGCCTTCATGCAAATACATTTGATAGACTCTTTTATGTCTGGGATATGTATGTGTATTGTTAGTTTTTGGATAAATCATACATATACCATGAAGATTAGTGTTTTTATGAAAAATGTTTTTGATGTGTTTGATATTCATGTTTCATTTGAGCTTCAATGACTAGTTTCATAAAAATGCCATATACATGATCTTTCAATACTCACATTTTCCTTTATTTTTCATGACTTAGATTCATGATCATTTTAAGCTTTATAGACCTTGAGTGATTGAATCTTTATGTATTTAGTTATTTTTATGAAAAACATATGATTTGATGTATCTGAAGGATCTTTAACTAGTTCTTTTTAAAATCAATTTATACTAGTTAATTATTCTGAAATTAGCTTATGAGATACACACCTTCTATGGATAAAATCTTTTGTATTCTCAACGACTGTTTTAATTATGTTTATTTATATCTGGTTTTGATGCTTCATGATGTGAATATTAGTTTAAATGTTAGTTTTGTCAACACTAGGATTTATACTTCCACATATAGTGGGCCACAAATAAATCTATATATGTTTGAGCTTGAATGCTTATTTGAACCCATTAGATGTGCTAGTATAGTCTAGTTTTGATGATTCATGCATTCTAAACTTGTATTCCCATTTTTGGATTTATTCTATGATTGTGTATTTCAATTCATGTATATGTTTATTTTGTCAAACTTTAAGATATACATGTATACCCCTTGTGTCATTTGCTTTTCATGCAAATCTTTATTTATGGACTCAATTGTGTGTATGTATGCTTCTTGTGTTGTCAAAACATACATATACCTTGAAATGTAAATTTTTATTAAAATTTAGATTTTTATATTTGTCAAGAAATAATTGAGCTTAATTGTATACTTTCAATTGGTATGAAAAAAAATATTAGATTTTAATGTTTCAAGGAATTTTGAGCTTAATTGCATATCTTCATAATGTCATGTTACACATTATGCTTGTACACTCACCATCTTTTAAATATTTCTCATAAGCATGTTTTCATGAGCATGTATGGACTTCATTGAATAATGAGTGTTTTTAAGTACAATGTGATTTACATGTGTTTTATGAAAATTATCTTTAGTTTATTCCTTACTTGAAGGATTTCGTACTAGTTAACAAAACTTTCCATTTTTTAAACTAGTTTGTATTCTTCGTTTTGATAATATGAGTTATACCATGCTATTATTATTGCCTCAATTGGTATCATTGAACTCTTTCAATTGGTATCAATTTTGATCCTCTTGTATACTCATATGTTTGTATGTATGTATGCTTTCATTTCAATGGTATCAGTTTCAATTGGTATCTAATTTCTCATACTTATATGTTTTGTTTGTGCCTACTATATTCATACATCTTAGAGCACAAATTTTGTTTATGCTAAAGCTTGAGTTTCAACTTTATTTCAATTGATTTAGTTTTTCAATTGATATCTTTAAACAAGCTTATGCATGTGTTTAGTTTGTATTTCATAAAGGGGGAGAAAATTCAATTTTCTTATTTCAATTGGTATTTGTATTTCCACTCCCTTACTTTATGGTAGAATATAAAGTTTAAATTGGTATCAATAAATCTCATCATTGTTTCTAAATTGATATCAAAAATAAAAATTTTGTTTAAAGAAAAATTCAAAGTTTTTTGATTTATGTTGCCTATATGCAAGGAGAGCTTAACATCTCTTCTACATATAGATTCATGTTGAGTGTATCTTGTATTGAGGAGCTTGATAACTCTTCTTTATGTGATACACGTGTGTAAGGGGAGCTTCACATCTCTCCTTATGCATTACATAATATGTGTTATGTGAATTGGGGCTTATCATCACTTCTTCATATAATGCATATGTGTAGGGAAGTTAACTTAGCGTCTTCCTCTTCATGAATGTATATAGCATATACCATTTATTGATTGTTTTATGTTTACTTTCAATTGATATTAAGATGCTACTTTGTCATATCTTTTTCTTTGATATCTTATTGATCATAACCCCTTATTGATATGTTTTTGTTTTTGATTTAGTTTTAACCCCTTTATTGATGATTGACAAAAAGGGGGAGAAAGATTTTGAGTTTTATATATGCATATTTGTGTTTTGCATATATTAAGGTTAATTGTTTAATTTTTAATTGGTCTCTGAGCATGCTTTGTTTTGAATATTTCATTTGGTATCTAGAGCATCTTGTTTATGCATTGTCATTCTTGCATATTTATGTTTATTTGTTTTATACATGAGTTAAGGGGAGCTTCATTGAAGCTTAACTTTAATCCATGCATATATAACTCAATGAGTTTTGTCATCATCAAAAAGGGGGAGATTGTTGGCCCAAAGGCCTTCCACCCTAGTTTTGATGATGGTTAACTCATGTAGTTATGTTTACTAATATTCTTGTGTTTTTAGTCTCAGATCTTATAACAAGATGTTAGTTTGGTGGTAGCTTCAACAAGAGGTGTTTGGAAGCTTCACAAGTGATTCCAGGGCCCAAGCTTCAAGATCACACATTGCCTAGCCCATGGATGGAGTTTTGGATCGGGTCTACTTGAAGATGGAGATCGTCAAGAAGACTTAGGTATCCATAGTTTAGATAGTATGTTTAGATCCATTTGTAAAGCTTAGTATAGTTGATATGCTCAAGTGCACAAACACACACGTTTTATGTTTGGTTTATGGTTTTCATGAATAGTTGATCAAAACAAGTTTAATTGATATATATATAGTTGTTTCATTCTATACATGCATGCTTAACTTTTAAACAAACTTATTTTGACTTTCCTATTCATGTATTGAAAAATCCAAGTTTGATAAAAATACATGTTTTGATTTTTGGTAAAAATGTTAAGAAACAAAAATGGTTTTATATGCTTGATATTTGAGTAGAAATGTTTATCACATGTTTATATATCAATGCAATATGATAAAAACATTTTTGGGATTTTTAGAAGTTATTAAAAGAATTTTCAAGATATGTTTTAAACTAGTTTCAGACCCAGACCTGTCTGTCAGGCCAGGCCGATCGACCGTGGGGTCGACCGAACCATAAGCCGGTCGACCCGTACGGTCGACCGACGTGCACAGAACCGTGCACGTCTGGCACACAATGGGACGGCCGACCGGGTGGTCGACCGTAACTGAGAGCAGTGTTCTCTGTTTATTTCGGTCGGCCGGGCGGTCGACCGGTTTGCTCCAACGGTCGGATTTTTGACCGTTGGCGGTCGACCGGCTGGTCGACCGGAAGCCTGTCAGGCTGACAGATCAGCCTAACGGCTAGTTTCTGGTTTGGCCTATATAAACCCCATTTCTTTAGCGTTTTGGCTAAGATTTTTAGATCTGATTTTCTCCTATTCTCTGGTTTTAAAAACAAGTTTTAAAAAGTGTTTAAAGAGCAAAAAGATTCATTCTATTTGTTTTTAAGTGTTTTGTTATTTTCAAAGAAAATAGGTTTTTGGAATTAGTTTATTGTTCTTCATTTCTATATCAATTTGGTATTTTTCCCAAGAGATTTTCTTTGATCAAAACACTTGTTTTCCACACTTGAGCTATCTTCTATCCTAATCTATTTAGGATATTTTTGTTTGTGGAAAAGGAGAGATTGTTTGTGGTTGAAAGAGACCACCTATTGTAAACCATCATTATTTGGTTGCTCCCTCCTTGGTAGAGGTGGAGATTGGTGTTTACTCCCTCTTGGTGAGGTGGAGTTGGTTGTTGGTGTGTATCCCTCAAGTGTGAGGTGGATTGGTTGTTGTGTGGCTAAGGGCCTACCTCTCTTGTGTGAGGTGGTGTTTATATTGAGAGAGGAGTTTGGTACTCCTTGTGTTGTAACAAATCCTCCTCGGTGGAGGTTCCCTCGGTGGGAGATAGTGGATTAGAAATCCTTCACGGTGGTGAAGGCGGGGATGTAGAGCTAGGTGCTCGAACCTCGAAACATATCTTTGCCTTTGCGTTTGATCCAATATCTCTCAACTCTCTCTCTCTCTCTTGTTTATTTGTGCAAAGCATCATTCATTATTCATATCATACATTGCTTGCATTGTACCTTGCATATTTCATATTGCTATATCTTGTGTATGCTTGGTTGTTTGTGTGTGCCTCACTTATACTTAACCACAAGAGCTTCACATAGCACCTCAACCCATTAAAGGGGAATCAAGAGGAGTTAGTCCAGAGCCCTTCACGGGGAATTCAGCTACACTTGTGTGTTGTATTAAGTGTGTTGCAAAATTTACATTAGCTTCCGCATTTAGAGCATTTAGTTTCTAGATTAGCACTTTCACCTATTCACCCCCCTCTAGGTGTGCTTTCAAATAATGCATAAGCTTATTTAAATACCAAATGAGATATCAATTTGAAATCAAGATTTAAGTCAAGCTTAGCATAAACATAATCTGTGCATTAAACATGTAAATATATTGTAAATCAAGCACAATCAAATCATATATATGTATGAAAAGAAAATACTACTAGAAATTGATATTATTTAAAATTTAAAGCATACATATATAGAAGAAAATATGAGTATACAAAAAAATATCAATTGTGATACCAATTGAAAATATGATGAGAATCAAGTGTATAACTCATAATTATCCACCCTTTTCATGCACATGATAAAAGATATTTAATTTGAGCATATAAGGTATGGTCGCCCATCCATCCGCCCTTAAAAGGGTTGATAGGGGTTTTTAAGAATAAAAGTTTGAAAATATTTTGCAAAAATTGAAAACTCTACCAATTGAAGAATAACTAACTAGTTTAAAGTAGTTTTTGAAAAACTAGTTAAAGATCCTTTAAACATGAAAACAAATCATATGTATCTCATGAGTCATATTAAATACACAAAAGTCGACACTCAAAATGTGTAAATCTCAAAAATCCTCATGAAAATAATGTCATGAGTAAACAAATGAAGTGTGAGTGCACAAGAATCATGTAATTAGCATTTTCATGAAAATGATCAATAAGGCTCAAAAACTTCAAAACATATGAAAATTACAAAAATTTTCATTTAAAAATAAACTTTAAGGTATATGTAAGATTTTATCAAAACTAGAAATATGCATACATATCCCAAACATAAAAAGAGTCCATAACAGTATTTGCATGAAGGCAAGTGACTCAAGGGTATACATGTATATTTATTAGTTTTGAACAAAATTACATATACATGAAGCAAAACATGCACATGGATAGGCAAAACAAGTGTAAATGAGGAATCATCAAAACTAAGTTATACATATACATGTAATACGTACAAATGAGCAATGAAGTGTAAACATATAGGAAGCAAATTTGCTCACTACTTGCACAAGTATATACACAAGTTTTGATAAAAACTATATCTAAATAAGTATTTACCACATGAAGTAAAAAGCCAAGAACATGCTAAAAATATTATCTAAGTAAAAGTATGTAAACTAAAATAAGAGTTTAGAGATAGTTACCAAACCAAATGCACTATTCTCTAAGTCTCCAAAATATGGTGGTCTTTCCACCAAACTTCCTTAATAGCGGAGCATCAATTGGATGTCCATTTAGCCCATGTATCCACCACCAAGGCACCAACTCTCTCACGTCATGTGAGAGCCCACACCTACATCAAACACAAGAGGTGGGGACTTTGGTACCCATTTTCTTTTGGGTCCATGGGGGTTAGCATTATTTAGAACCCAAATATTTTTATTTGTAAAATTTAAAGAATTTACTCTATCTTACTAAATGGCCTTTGCGGCCGCAATGTGTACATTTGTACACTCTAAAATGCACATGAGAATGAGTATGATCATGGTGTGCAAAGTGTGCATACGTGTGCCGTGGGTGATGTGCATGAACATGTGGAGTTTATATCTTTTGAAACAAGGTTTCCAATCTATTATAATTAAATGCACAATTGCTCAAATTTGAGCTCAAACAATCTACTCTATTTTTCAAAAATTTAATCTCATTTTGATCAATAGTGGCATGAAAAGCATGGTGAGAATGAGAATCAATATTCTTTTTCTTTTTAGAAACATTTTTCTTTCTTTTTCAACAATTTTTCTTTTCAAAGAGTTATTTTCATTTAAAGCAATCTCTTTTTCTTTTTCCACCAAATTAATTTTATTTTTCAAAGACGTATTTCCTTCACAAAGATCATTCAATTTAGAAGTCAAGGAAATATTATCCTTTTTCAACAACTTATTTTCTTTTGAAATACATTCCAATTTATCTTGAAAAGAGTCTTTTTCTTTCAACATGGAATCAAATTTATTTTTCAATTTCTTATTATCCTTTTTGAGCAAGTCACATTTTTTAAGAAGTTGTTGACAAAAAGATACAAGTTCATCATAAGACATGTCAATATCTTCTTCTAACTCGGATTCGGAGTTTACCTCAAGGGGTTATCCCCTTGGACCATGTAGTACAAGTTGGAAGCATCATTTCCAACATCCGAGTCGCTTCCCGCATAATATCGTTCTTGTTCGCCAAGGGAGACTATAGTGTTTCATACCACAAAAACCGAATCAAAATTAGAAATCCTAGATAAATATCATCATTTAAGGTACTCTTTAAAGCATGGATGGTTTTTGCATTAGCCTCAAGATTAAGATATTTGCCATTTAAACAATAAGAATCTTTAAAAGTGGCAAAATAAACATGAATACCTAGGGCTTTGAGGTATAATGACATCTTAACTTTCCAAGTATGGATGTTAAGAATATCAAAAGTGGGAGGTGACATAAAATCCATGTGTGTGTAAACAAATATTGTGATTAGGTATAAATGAGGATCTTTAACTCAAGGTGGTTAGACCCAAATCAAGAGCACCAAGCTCTGATACCAATTGAAATCACCTAGAGGGGGGTGAATAGGTGACTAGCTAATCTAATGATGAATTAATGCGGAATTAAAGCTATTTATGCAACTAAAAATTATTATGCTAAACACACTAAGTATAACACAAGAGTGTAGCCAAATTTTCGGTGAAGGGCTTTGGACTATCTCCTCAAGATTCCTCTAGATAAGAGTTGAGGTGCCGCTATGGCTCTCTTAGTTGAATACAAGTGTGAGCAAACAACTCCAAGCATATAACAATAAGCACAAGATATATCAAGCATATAAAAGAGATAAGCAATGTAAGTATGCAAGATATAAATACAAGTTAGAGATAGAGAGAGCAATCGCAAACACGGGAGAATTGTTTTGAGGTTCGAGCACCCTTGCTCTACATCCCCGCCTTCAACACTATGAAAGATTTCCACTATAAACCGATCCCATCGGATCACTCGGTGCCATAACACCTACAACGAGTTCACACTAGAACTCCTTGGACTCACTAGTCCCTCTCTTGTTTCCGCAAGAACTACACACCGCAAGCACACAAGCTTGCCGAGGCCGCACCTCTACACCGAGCTCTCACTAGAACTCGAAACAACGCGAACCTGCAAGTCCGCCTCCTCAAATACAAAGTAGAACACTTTGGTGATCTAAACACTTTGATCACCTAAAATCACTCTCACAACAGCTCTCTTATAGGACTGATATAGCAATGAAAAACTCAAGTATGTGTGAGAAAAACTAGGATTGAATTTTTAGTGAAAAACTCAAAGAATCACTTTTGAAAACCTCTTGATAAACTCTCCTTTTGATTTGGAAATATTTTCTCTAAAACATGTGGAGGAAACCACTAAAATAGGTAGAAAAAACTAGCCCAAAAACTCTCTTGAAATCTTGTAGAGAACAGTCTAGGGGAAGCCCCTTTTATAGGCTTCAATAATGTGGTCGTTGGAGGCCAACTCAGCAAATCTGTCTGCTGTCGGTCGATTGCCAACGGTCGAATTTTTGACCGTTGGGAAGATCGGTCGACCGGCCGGTCGACCGCAAACTGGCAATGACCTAGTAGTCGACCGCCCGATTGACCGGGGCCATTTACAGAAAGCAGAGACTCTCTGTTGGTCGACCGTGCGATCGACCGGCCCAAGCTGTGCACGCTTGTACACATCGGTCGACCGGAGCAGTCGACCGACTTCTGTCTCGGTCGACCGCCCGGTCGACCGGCAGAAGGCCTGTCTAGCAATTTTCAGGGATTAAAAACATGTCATTTTACCTTCAATAAAATCTCATAAATTCACCAAAAATCTACAAAATAAGTTCAGTAATATACTTTGATATACAAACATGTTTGAGTAAAAATAAAAACATGTTACAAATATTTTGAACTATTTTTGTAATATGGAAGTTTTGCCTTAAACAAAAATCTGTATTTTTCCAAAATGATTTTTCCAAATTGAAAATCGATTTTTCCAAAACTCCTCCAAATATAAAAATAAGATATTCTAAACAATTTTAAAGCTTAGTGTGTATGAATATGATCCACTACACATATATGATGAAATTTCTATGTTTTTAACATTAAGCTCTAAATAAAGTTTTGGTAAAATACATGTATACTTTGAAGCTTAAAAACCAAAATAGTATTTTTCAAAATGAAAACTCTTTTATGAAAACACATAAAAATCTTGTGTGTGAGTGTATATGAACTTGAGCAATCCACCAACTAATCTATCATTTACATTTTATCTAAAAACAAAATCTTACTACAAACAAACCTAGACACATAAGTCTTCTCTGGAGATCTTCACTTGAGAAACTTCTTCTTCTTCTTAACTTGGTTCAAACTTTGATCCAATGAGCTAGACTCCTCTTGAGTACTTGATGTAATCTTGATGCGCGAGCTCTTGAATCAACACATGCTAGCTCTAAAACTTTGATTTTAAATCCTTTGTTGAAGCTAAACACCAACTAAAATCTTGATCAAATATC
The DNA here is from genome assembly GCA_038442645.1 of Agave tequilana. Classification (NCBI taxonomy): domain Eukaryota; kingdom Viridiplantae; phylum Streptophyta; class Magnoliopsida; order Asparagales; family Asparagaceae; genus Agave; species Agave tequilana. The sequence continues at coordinate 27,155 of JAVJIF010020092.1, read as the reverse complement.
TGATACTAATTAAACACAAGATCATTAGTACTATAACTACATGAGTTAATCATCATCAAAACTAGAGTGATGGGCCTTCGGGCCAACACGTGTTTGTCCTATGCTATATGCAATGCCATATGTACACCTCAGTCCGGATCACAACAACAGAGTAAAATACAGTATATTAGAATTGAATTGACACGTGCCTAAATGCAAATGTCTAAACCGTTTTAAAAGTGTTCAAATACCATATTTTAGTTCTTTAGCTATTATAGTGTTCAGGCAATTAAAGCAAAAAATAGATAGCAGAAATTACATATATATGCAATTAGAAGCAGCCTGCAAAATATAAGGCTAAGATCTCAACAATGTGTCGCGTTTCCACGGCTTTTAATGAGTTTCCGCAGCAAATATTTAAGCAGCAACTCCCTGCTTTCTTGAGCAGGGAGATGCAAGCAAGCTTAGCTTTCTGCAATGTTCAGTTTCTGCAACTATTACCCTGCACACCAAAAATAAGAAGAAAATGTTAGCAAAAATGTGAAATCAAAACATTCCCGTCCCCGGCAACAGCGCCAAAATTTGATCGGTGCAGAATCAAGCACTTGAAAACATGTATTTTGAAATCAGTATAATTATGTATGTGTGCTAATGTTCCCTCGATACTTCTGTTATAGCATTGGCTCAACGAGTCGAATCCACAGAGACGGGAGGCGATAGAAGTATTAACAGTTCTTATTCACGTCGTATGTTAACAATTTCTTCTTTGTTAAAGAATGAGAAAAGAAAAAGAAAAGAAATACAGAAGTGATAGATGGAGAAGGCGATAAAAACGACAATGTGAAAACAAATAGAAAGTTATTGTAAATCGGTGAAAGAAAACAAGAAAATAGAAATAAGATAAAAGAAAATAAAATAAGAAGAGATTTTGGAAAATAGTTTTAAAAACAAAATAAAAGAAAAGAAGAAGTAGAAGAAATAGGAGATGAAAAACAAGAAATAATAATGGTATTTTTTATGTTAAAGAAAAGGTTTGAAAACAAAATAAAAAGAGAAGAAGATTCATGACAACTAACTACTAAATACTCCACTAATCATGCTAATCTCTTAGTTATAGTTGCCTCACATGGATCCTAAGCCGTCACTAGTCCTTGGCTTCAAGAAGCAATACAAAGTATGACACATAAGATGGTTCCTCACATACAAAACATGTATCAAGAGTAAGCTACTACAAATCTTAGATTATCAAAACCATTAGAAGCAAGTATGAAATAAGAGAGAGTTAGCTCGGTTAGCAAGTTAGCAAGTTAGATGTTAGAATTTATCATCATTAGCCATCAATGGCTCTTGCAAGAGTAAGGCCTTGTAGATGCTATTAGATTCATGTAGATTATCAAGAAAAGATTAGATGATTAGTGGTTAGTAGTTAGATTGCCATGAAATGAAAGTTAGCTAATCATGGTAGAGGTTAGAGAAGAAACCATTAAAGAAAGGAGAAAGCTTACATAGATTGTCACCATCTCTTACATCAATCTCTCTCTTTCTCTCTCTGAATCATCTCTGCCCTAATACATGAATCTAAAAGAATATAAAAATACAAAAGAAAGAAGAAGAAAAGAAGATATACTACACTAAAAGAGAGAAATCCTAGCCTACTCGCTAATCTGCTTGCATCTCGGGTCTCTGCAGGGATAATATCTAAGCAATAGGAGGCTCCAGAAGACAAGACGAGGTCACGCGTTAAAAATCGACGCGTGGCTCGCCAAGATGGCCGCGGAAACGAGGCCACAGCCGCGTTTCCGCGGCCATACCAGGGACTTAGGTCCCTAGTTTTGGCGAGCGATTTTGTCTCGCTTCGGGGACCTTTTAGGTATTCTCGGGTTCGGATATTTACGTCCGGATTTTCGTCAGACACGCGCCAACCTTTAGATTCAATGTATCTTTTAGAAGCTCTCTAACTTGGCCTGCAAAAAATTCAGATTTAATTACCCAAAAATGGGTTTAATAAACTCTTATTACCCTTTTACCCTTCTAGTCTTGATTATCTGTAAAAGAGACTAAAACACGATTTAGTAATGATATTTTATTCATAAATACTAATACAAGTTATTGTAAAGTACAATATATTAGACTAATCACTGTCCACGGAGGATATATTGTAAAATCTGATACAAGTTAATCAGCCAGGTAGGGGCAAGAGCAGTGGGAGGCATCTGTGCCAAGTAACGAGCCTAATTATGTCAAACCATTGTACTTCGAGGTTTCGCCTCTCAATCCCCAACCTTTGACACCGATTTGGCAAGAGTTAAATTATAATTAACTTTTCCCTTAGGTCAATCTCCTATTGAGTCTGAGATATCTCTAGGGTTAACGTCTACTCAGTTTTAAGTTAAGCTTGGGTTAGTGAGTGAGGAGATTTTTTGTAGGCTAAGGGAGGGTAATTACTTTCTCACCTTATCTTGTTTATAAGACAAACCCTTAATTTAGTTTAGTGTAATGTACAAGTATATAGCAAAAAAGTAACACACAAACAATATTTCATACAAGAATGAACCTTATACTAAATGCTATACACACATACGTTGGCTCCATCACTCTTCAACAGTAAATAGAAAATGTAACGAAATTCACACGTGTCTAAATACAAGTTTAAACGTTTTTTAGCATTTACAAGTTATAATTTACTGTTGATGTTAGAAAATTATGTATAGTGAGTTAAACAAGAAGATAAATAACTGCAGAAACTTAAACTTTGCAAGTCAACCAACCTATAAAAAAATACAGGTTAGTAGTTCACTCAGATTGCTGCAGGAATGCAGCAAATTTGAGGGCTTCTGGGTTCTGTTTTCCTGAAAAGAGTCCAAGGCCACTTATATGTCCACTACAGCAAAATTTCTTTGATGTCAATCACTGCACACTAAGAACAGAGAAGAAAGTTAACCAATAAAGTAAACAAAAAGAGAGTTACTTACCGTCCCTCCCCGGCAACGGTGCCAAAATTTGATTGAGGTAAACCTACACACAGAAAAAAACAGAATTTCATAACTAAAGAATAGAATGTGTAAGTTCTAAATATTACCGCGATAGCAAGTAGTTATGCGGGTCGTGATGCACAAAAAGGGACTAGCGATGTAAGCTTTTAGTAAGTTCTCTTTTTGTTCACTAAAAATGGTTAAAATTCTTCTTTATTCTTTAAAAGAAAAGAAAAATGAAACTATGTTACTTTTGTGAAGGTGATAGATAGAAGGAGATGGTGATTTTGAAAACTTAGAAAACTTAGTTAAAGAAAACAAATGAAAAGAGTAAATAATAGAGTTGGTGGTTGGGAGTGATTTAAACTAAAAGATTAAAAGAAAGGAGAAAAACCTAAAAGAAATACTTACCTCCTTTGGTCAAATGCTTATCCCAAATCTTTGGCGAAGGTGTTACCTTAAAGTGGAGGCGATCAGCGTAACCCATAATAGTTGATTCCCATCTCCTCCACATTACATCATCAACGACACAAGTATGAAATAATACAGACTGAGACTAGAATCCATCATCATGAGCTATCAGTGGCACTCACAAAGGCAAGCTTCTTTTGATGCTATAAGAGTCACTTGAATTGCAGTTGGTACCAAAAGAGGAAAAGTAAAAAAGAAAAGGAGAACACGAAAACAAAGAAGAACATAAAAAATTTATACCTTTTGACTACATATAGAAACGATGAAAGAAAGGAGGAGGTTATATCGGTGTCACTCTCAACATAAATCTCTTTCTTTTACTTACATAAATCTCAGTCTAACCTATGCTTACAAAGAAATAAAAATTACATAAAAATGAAAATGAAAACCTACACTAAAATAGAATGAAAACTAGCCTAATAATCTTTCTTTGTTTAATCATTTTTTGTGAACTCAGAAATCTCAGTATTTATAGGTAAAAACCAAAAGGGGGAGAGAGTCTGAAGATAGAGGGAGCAAAAGCTCCCCCTTATCTCATTACATGGCCGCTGATCCGCTGCTTGGCCACATCCAAGGGGAGCACGTGTCTAGTTTGATCCTTATCCCTTTTATTTGATTGGATTTTCGCTTTGATCTTTTGATTTCGACGATTCTTCTTTTGATCTTCGGTTTTAACCACTCGATTTGTAAATATCTGATTTAACTGGTTTTTCAACTGATTTTATCTTCTTTAATTTGCCTTGATTTGCCATGATTTTCTTGGATCCTTCATTTGAATTAATTTTGAATTAAATCAGAATTTAATGGGCTTTTGGGCTCGTTTCTCTTCCCTCTCTTTTAGTAAAGGTCTGCACGATTTAAATGGTAAAAATGATTAATTAGCAGAGTTTATTTAGGATAAAATGTAGGAATGTGATAATGAATATGTAATATCAGTGACAATTATTGCACTAACCTTTGCGTCACTGTCTTCACCAACTAACACCTGCTTTGTGACGCCTTCTTGTCTATTAGGCCTAACGTCGGTCTTGAGCCAACCGCCATCAAATTCTACCATGGTCTTATCAACCTTACACAAACATTATCATCGCTATGGTCTTCCATCGATCATTGACTATGATCCAACCTATCTATCGATGTCTTCTTATTGAGACTAATTGTCTTCACCTAACCACCATAGTCTTATTCGGCTTCTCGCCAACATACTTCTATGGTCTTTCTTCTATTAATCATAGGATGTAGATCCGCCACTCACATTGATGTTTGTCAGATTCATCACCCTGCTGTTGATGATCTCAACTGACGACAGATCCACCAATGCCCGCGATAACTCACCGTATCACGACTTTCCCGTCGCAACTCTAAATGTACCCGATCTCCATGATCATTGTTGATTCTTCATTAATCTATACAAAACCTACTATAGACATTGGATTCGACAAAAATGCATCCACCATTACGCCTGGAACACAAAAAAATATAGGATTTTGACTCCTGGATATCTCGAATCTGCTTCTAATTCATCGATCTATACTCTGATCACCATCGACTCGACATCTCCTCCATATTGAGCACCCGAACACAACTCCATCGCCATATGTCTGATTCCGGATTGAGTTTCCTACCGACGATCTTAACATGCCATATGATCGATGACCTCGAGCATACAATATGAGAAAAAATCACAAACAAGAAGAAGACACAAGATCTACGTAGTTCGGCCTCAACTACATGCACAAGGCATCATCGATGTGAAATCCTCAATGAAACAAGAACAATTACAAGAGTACAAGAGAACCAATTTCTCTCTCACCTCACCCTCTCACTCTCACTAACAACTCATTGATTCATATCATTTTCAAAGCCATCTCTAATCTAACCAATGAGAGACTATATATAGTACTACAAAGAAACTCAAGCATTACCGATTAGTTAGTAATAGCCCACATCATGTATAATCTCGGCGCAGAAGGCCCATTGGGCACCAAATCAGCCTTAATGTCAAACCGGATACGAGGTACAATACCAACAAATCCTTCCATAAGTATCATACTGTTAAAGTACTATTATAGTTAGAATTTGCTTTATTTATGAGTTCTATATTAGAACGTTATCATCTTATGCAATTTTATGTCTATATATTGTCGGGCATTACCCTCATGCATGTACACAAAAATTTAGTCTATTTAACTGATTAAACATGAATATAAAGTCATGATGTCAATCTGCCGAGATTATCTAGAAGCATAAGATTCATACGAGATGTGCAACTTAATTAGTTCCTAAATTTTCTCCAGTATAACTTAGATTGAAGTGTCAAATTAAAATGGGGATAGCCTGCCGTAAGAACAATAGTTGAAACAGAATCACAACTTACAGCTAAATTCCCCAACTCCTACTAAGAAATTGTAATTAAAACTGTAGAGATCTTAGAATTTCTTTCTTTTTCCATTCGGATAAAGGATGCCCTTGCTTTGTTTTCATGCAACAATCTACATGGGCTCCAGATTCCGGTCCATTCCTTAATCTGTTGTAATCTTTGCAGGGAGGGGGTGGGGGTGCATTAATCATATAAAACTCACTGGGTAATGTTAAAAGCTTTATAATCATCATGCTGTCATTATTAAACACAAAGATAATCAGTAAATCTTGGAGACCTCTCAACCTTTGACATCAAACAGTTAATTTAGAAATTTGACAAACTGTGGGAGTAATTGTTTATTTATCTAGCATTGAAAGTACAGAAAAACCAACAAGGTAATTGTGCTTGCTTGAATTTCTCATCACCTCATGGGGCATAGATTTATTCATGGACTTGCATTGCATGGGTTTCCCACTTGTAAGCTCTCTTCAATTTCCCATCTACGCATGCAATTGAAAAATAACCCAATCACATCACGTTGCTTGGTATGTGAAATCTAGAAGCTGGAGGTAAGAGCAAAAACAAATAAATAAAAGAGAAGTGGGAAAAAGTTATCATAGTTTTTAAAAAAGAACAATACATCATATAATTATTATCATTTGTATACAGAGGTTTTTGATATAATAAAAGAGAACATTACAAACTGATAATGTAAGTATTGTTTGCATATCACTAGGTACACATCTTAGTGTTCAACCTCATCCATCTAGTTTCATAATGCATACTCCCACCTCTTGATTCACACAATTAGCCACTCTCTTATTTGATTACATTTCCAGTAAACATAGAAACAACACATGCACCCAACACACTTATTTAGATTGTGTAACAGACCTCATATGGTGACCAGTTTGTCTAAAGATCTGCATAATCTTCAGGGCCATACGGAAGCAACCAATCTGCCAGAAATCCCTTCTTCCGTCTAGGATTGCAACCCATATCTCGGCACAACTGATCATTGTACCAAATATGGAGTGTGGTGATGCAAGATCTTCGAAAAGAATCTGGAGAATATCTTTTCATGTACTTCTCCCACTCCTTTACATTGTCTTCCATGCTTCTTATACTTGGCAATCGGAAACCACCATCTAGAAAATGAGCCAGCCACTTTGATCTCAACTCTGAGGTGTAAAGATTTGTAAGGCTTTCAGAATAACCGATGATCGCAAGTTGTGGGATCCTCGGATGAACGCATTCCCTGTCAACCACCAAAAGCAAAGAGTCACATAATAGTGTTCAAATATGATCCCTGCAGAAATGAAAGTTGCTATAATTCCTACCTATTTGGCTACTAAAGATGGACATTGTAGTCAACCCCGTTTATACTCTTTTGTGGTTACATTTTTAGCAGATATTTGTAGTTAGTTTAGCATTGATCCAAATAATTATTGACAAGCTAGTTTGAGAAGAGAAAATTGCGTATATAGACCTGTATAGTGGAACAGTTGTAGTTGATGAGCCCGCTACGATATTTTGAAACAAAGGTGAAGCAAAAATTTCTTTGATTTTCTTATCGCTTTTGTATCCGGTCGCAAGAATGACTAGATCCGTCTCTATAGGCGAGGATTCTCCATCAACAATCACTCCATTCTTGCAAAAGCTGAATGTCTGTGATTTCTTCACAATAATGCTCCCTTCTTCTATTCTTTCATAGAATTTATCAGGCATCAACGCGAGCAAGCAAGAAGTCATCGCATGGAAAAAGCTGTGGTCAGGTACCAGTTCATATTTCTTCAAAGGGAGTGCCCACTTGAAGTAGCTCTCGCAGAACTTAGAGAACACCCATGCCTGTAAGCATCAACATGTTCAAAGTAATCAGAGAGAAAACAACAAAATGGAGAACAATTTTATGAATGATTCTCTCTCTTGCATTTCAAATCAAGTTTATTGTTTCATTTGATTAGCAAGGATTACCAATGGTGACAGCAAAGTGGCCAATAGGCCAAGCATAATTCCTTCGCCTGGCTTGTGAACGAGTAGCTCAGAGAAGCGGTTGCAGTAGAAGAAACTGAGCGGAACCCCCCAGGAAATGTGGTCTGGTATTATCCATCGCTTGGTTCGACAAATGATTGTGCATGGATAGTCAACCCCTGATATGTTCATGTAGAGCAATGAATTCATCAACAAGAGTAATGAATTCTTCGTAGCTAATAAACCGATATCGCTTACCATTTGCACTAGCACATTCGGCTGCAATGTCTATAGCTGATTTTAGGTAGCCGACCACTGTAACTCTCTTTCCTTTTATCAGCTCAAGAGCATCAGCGCTGTCCATGTTAGAGTAGTCCATGGAGTGGATCACCTGTCCATTGAACACTTCCGGACCCTGGTTTACTGGAAATACTGGGATGTTAGGCACACCACTGAAGCGTCCTATACAAAGGATTAGGAAATCTGTCTCATGAACCTGCGATGAAGAAAGTGATATCTTAGACTTCGGTGGCAAAGGAGTAAACATAGTAGATAGAAGAAGAACAAAGAAGAAGAAGAAAATTAACATATCTATATGCAGATATATAGCTCCAGTGTTACTTGAATTTGGAGAAAATTTTAGGTATTCAAATAAAAACTAAAATTAATAATTGTGATAAAAAAAGAGTAGATGATCACTAACTATTTCTTTAGTTGAGATCGATTCATTACAGTATAGAGGCAGGGCAAGTAGACTACTGCTGAAGTGAGGGCATATGAAGGACTCAGAGTGTAATGATTGTGCACATAATCAAGTAACAAATACCTACAAATCTGTTAGTATTTGGAATGTCTCATATTTATTGGAGAAGAATTCAGGTTTTTGACAGTTTCCTAATACGAATTTGTCTCCTATTTTGGTTTGGATACGGGTTTCTTATTTCTCCAAGGAGGTGCTGATTTGAATTCGTGTTGGATTAGGATCATAATATAAACCTCTCAGGGGTGACCTTTTGAAGGTGTATCAAGAATTCAAAAGAAATTCTAGAATTCCACCATTGAGAGTTGTGAGAGAGATCTCATTGTAACTCTTATATTTTCTTCAATAAATATTTCTCTCTTCCTCCCCGTGGACGTAGGCACATTGCCGAACCACGTTAAATCTTGTGTTTCTTAGTTGTATGGTGATTGCTTGCTAGTGGTAGATCTTCTACTCTTTCACTTCTTCTACCGAGTCTTCGACTTAGTGTTCCTCTGTTGTTTGATCAGTGATAGATCATCAACAATTGGTATCAGAGCGATGCTAGCAAGACGACCACAACAACCAAGTTCGAGGTGGAGAAATTCAATGGGAAGTCCAACTTTCTATTGTGAAAGATGCGAGTAACATCCTTGCTCGTGAAGGAGGACACACACAAGGCCTTACTTGGTATTGAGAAAAAGCCATCGAAGATGGATGATGATAAGTAGAACGACATCGACTTTCGCGCAAAGAAGACGATAATAATGTACCTATCAGATGAGATCCTCTACAACATGATAAACGATGAGACAACTGTTGGTCTTTGGTGTAGGTTGGAGAGCTTGTACATGACGAAAAGTTTGTCGAACAAGCTCTTCATGAAGAAGCAGTTATACAGCCTTCGGATGAAGGAAGGTACGCCTATTTTACAACATCTCAATGCTTTTAATAGAAATTTAAGTGACTTGTTAGGTCTATAGGTTAAGCTAGACGAAGAAGACAAAGCTCTTCTGTTACTCTCTTCTCTTCCTTCAAGTTATGACCACTTAGCGATTACCATCATGTATGTTAAGGAGACCTTTGAGTTAGAAGATATCAGGCAGATGTTCCAAAACAACGAGCTGATGAAGAAGACAGTTTCAAGGAGGAGACCTCAGGATTATTTGTCAAGGGCTAGAGGGGAAGATCAAAGAGTAAGGGGCCCAAAAAGGATCCAGAGACTTCTAACAGTTTCTCGCTACTTTTGAAAGAAATCAGAGCACATCAAGAAAAATTATATAAAATACAAGGAGATGCTGAAGAGGAAAGGCGGCAAAGATTCTGATGGGGCTGCTACCAGTGGAAAGTCAGATCAAGCCGGGGTTATCGAAAAAGCAGTTGTGGATTCATGTGATGTGACAGCTGAGTCAGAAAAAGATAAATACTTAGATGATTGGTTACTTGACTTGGGATGCACATATCACATATGCCCAAAAAGGGAGTGGTTCGGTACTTACAAGCCTTATGATAGAGGCTCTGTTTTGATGGAAAATGACGTCGTGTGTAAGACTGTTGGCATCGGCAACATCCGTATAAGGATGTTTGATGGACAGGTTTGAACCATCACGAACGTTCGACACGTTTCGGATTTAAAAAAGAATTTGTTGGGAGCTTTGGAAGCTCGTAGGTACAAGTTTTCTGGTGCAGATGGAGCAATCAAAGTTACTAAAGTCTCCATGACGATTCTCATGGGAGAACGAACAACAAACTTATACAAGTTGATAGGAAGCATTATTATTGGTGATGCTTCAGCAGAAACAGAGAAGGAGGATACTACAAGACTTTGACACATGCGTCTTGGACATATGAGCGAGCGAGGTCTTCAAGTCTTACACAAAAGGAGTTCTCTACCAGGTATCAAATATTGCAAACTTGATCTTTTTAAATTTTACATTATGGGTAGGCAACGTAGAGTAGCTTTCTCTACATCTCAGCACAAGACAAAGAGCTTGGTAGATCTCATATACACAGATGTATGGGGGCCTTTGCCAGTAGCATCTATTGGAGGTACTGAAATACACCTAGAGGGGGGTGAATAGGTGTACTAGCTAATCTAAAAAGAATGATGCGGAATTGAAAATTTAATTTCTAACACACAACGTGTAACCAAGAGTTAGTTTGAATTTCCCGTGAAGGGCTCTAGAACTACTCCTCTCGATTGCTCTAGAGTAAGAGTTGAAGTGCTATTAGAACTTCTCTTAGTTCAACACAAGTGTAGGCACACACAAACTATATCTAGTATATAAATATGAACAATATAAAGTAATGCAAGATATAAGAGAGATAGAGTTAAGAGATAGAGGATCAAACGCAAATACCAAGATATGTTTCGAGGTTCGAGCCACTACTCTACGTCCCCGCCTTCACACAGAAGGATTTTCACTACGTCCACACAGTACCATCCACAAAGGGATCTCCACTGAGAAATTACAACTTTACACTTGGACTATACTACTCCTCTCTTAAACACAATTACTTCTACAGAAGAAGGATAAGCACAAAGTCAAAGTAAAGAAAAGATTACAATCCTGGTGATCCAATAATCACAAACACTTGGTGATCACAATAGACCACAAATAATTTTCCTCACAAAAACAAGATCCGATAGATAGGATTAGAGATGAAACAAGGTGTTTGAAAAAGAGAATAACAAAGAAAATCACTAGACAAATAAGTAAATAAAGATCAAAATCAATTTCCAAGGACTTCCTTTTCTTTGATTTTTCCAACACTTTGAAAACAAATAAAAGATAAAGATTTTAGGCTCAAAAACTTTTTTTAAACTTCCTGCAAAATACTTAAAAAGATGGGAAGAATAGCTCTTGAAAATCTTGGTGATCAAGAGATCACAAACACTCCTTGCAACTCTCTTACAAAAACCCTATAGAGAAAAATATAAACTTGAAGCTCAAGGATATAAATGAGAGTGAAAATGTAACACTTGTCTTAACTAATCACCTTTTTCCTAACATTTAAATGCTTTAGGGAGGTGATGGGGGAGTTAGTATTCATGAAGGATACTATACATTATACTATACACATTAGTATGTATATATATGTATGTATGTATATAAATGAAATACAACCACATGCTTATTGACTTTGCTATCATACCCCCACCATGCTTGTGGGTACTAGTACCTCATGAAGGGGAGAGGGATGGAACCTTGCTTATCGGGTAAGGTATAGGAGTAGAGTGATGGTGTTAGGGAGGGGCACTTGTCATGATATTATTGAAGAGTTTGGACTATAAATACGTGGGAGATGAAGAGAAGAACCTCATTTGCCAACAAACTCACTCACTCTCTCTCTCTCTCTCTCTCTCTTCATTCCAACTTCACAAAAATATTTCCCTCTCTTCCTTTTTTTCAGCCGGCCGAATCCAGCACCAGCAGCAGCCCATTATCCCCATTTCTTCACACACACTCTCTCTTCTCCCTCTCATTTCTTCACAAAGATTTCCCTACTTCCTTTATACAAGAAAAGGGCTTCCTTTACATGTTTTTAACTCCTCCAAAGACCAAATAGAACAAGGTGAAGTGGTGATCTAACATCACCTTATTAAGAAATTTCTTGAAGACAAGGTTGAGCTAGGATTACGAGTTAAGGGGGGTGATATTGGTTGAAGGTAAGCAAAACCTTAAGATTTCTACCCCTCTTATACACTTTTAACTAAGAACTAATTATAATGATTTTGTGACCTTGTAGACTCCAATTTAGCGGGAGATCAAGCTTGATAAGGAGATACTCGCTTTAAGGGTGAGTAGAACATTCGAACCCTAGTAATATAGTAGGTAAAGTAAAACTTGAAATAAAGTAGGGAAAGTGCTAAGTTATAAATGAACAAGAAAATGAACGATAATGCTTGTGCATGATTTATATATTAATGTATACATTATGAACAATCATGTGGTGTTATGTTGTTGTATTTCTCATGAATGCTCACATGGGTGCATGATTGACACGTTATTGTGTATGCATAGTAGTCTAACACTTGCCTCTTAAAAAGAAATAGTTTTATGAATGAACATCATACTTGACTTCATGCATATATTTGGCTACACATATATTGGAATGATATAACATGTTGGTTATCTTGAAAAGGCTTACATGTTGTTAGTTTAATAAGTGGTTACTTATTCATGTTAATGTCTTTCTTAATATTGGCATCATGTAAAGTAGGAATCATGTGAATCCTTTATGTTATTATTGTCTTATGAATCCTTGTATGTGATTATTACATGAAGGATATGATATTTGCATGTTGTTATACGTGATAAACGTATAGGAAGAAGGGACCGGGTTGAACCGGAGGTGATCGAAGGGGAGAATAATACGTGGTAAACGTATCGGAGGAAGGGAATGGGTTGAACCGGAGGTGATCGAAGGGGAGAATAATACGTGGTAAACATATCGGAGGAAGGACCGGGTTGAACCGGAGGTGATCGAAGGGGAGAATAATACGTGGTAAACGTATTAGAGGAAGGGATCGGGTTGAACCGAAGGTGATCGAAGGGAGATTATATTTTATGTTGATCATGTATGTTAATTTGCATGTTACGATGATATTTTATGTTGATCATGTATGTTAACGTGGTAAAGATAGAAATTCCATGATGAAATCATATAAAAATCATTAAACTACACTCTGGAATAGTCGACTGACCCAGACAAATTTCAATAGACTAGTCGACTAGCCCTTGGGGGTAAGTCGACTATAGATGGGATAAATGGGTAGACAAGTCGCTGGAAACACATCTTAGTCGACTATATATAAACTGTAAGTCGACTAGCCTCAGTTACAGGAAACAAACAGAGAGTAGACATCTTCTTTTTGGCCATGACTAGTCGACTATAGATGATGAATAGTCGACTAGAACTCATAGTAGTCGACTACACCAGAAAGGGAAGTCGACTAGAATTGGTTATAAGTAACAAACAGAGAGCACATACCTTTTTGATTCATATCTAGTCGACTACAGATGATGTATAAGTCGACTAGTACATAGAGTAGTCGACTATATAGGTTAGGGTAGTTGACTACATAAGTCACTGGCAGCCAACAGAGAGTAAATACTTTTTGGATCGACCCCAGTCGACTATAGCTTCAATGTTAGTCGACTAATAATGGTATTAGTCGACTATAGGAATGGGCAAGTCGACTAACAGGACCTGTTACTGTGTTTTGGTTGGGACTTCAACTAATACCTAAAAACTCACACAAATGGTATAGAAATACAATCGCCAACATGATGATAAAGTCCAAATAGACCTACTTAATGGGCATACATGTAAATATTATTTTACTCACTGAGCTATCGAGCTCACTCTGTTCTCATTATCACCTTCAGGTTTGGACAAAGGAAAGGGACCCGCTTAATAGCAACACATGCAGGATAAGTGTCAACGGAGACATTTTTACCCTTTTGCTTGTTCTTGTGATATGTATATTATTTTTAGAAAACTATGCAGTAAACTTCTATTTGGATGTTTACTATGAACTTGTAAATATTGAAATGCTTGATGCTAGACTCAAATCCTATATTATATTGTGGAATAGTAATGTATTAGACTATGTCTTCTAGTGAGTTGTCGGATCAATGTTTGGAGCATACTTAATCATGTTAAGGTCATACATGCTATCAAAGTGGATATTGATGTAAAGTATAGAGCCGCCGAAGTTAGCTGAATCGAAGTATTGTATCTTGATGGGTCCCACGCTTGAATTAAGGATGATCTGTAATGATTGTAGTCTGAATGAAAATTATTAACTGGGACCGTTACAGTTGGTATCAGAGCTAAGGTTTATAGGTAGAAGGAGTAGGTTAAGTCGGAGATAGGAGGCAATAGAACTGTTAGGCTCATATGTATGGATATGTGATTATACTTAGGTAGTGAGTTTTATGTGACGGATTAACCATGAGTCAAGCGGTAATTGAGTATTTCCTCGCATCAGAATCAGGGTGCCCGCACATCCTGATTCGGGTGAGTTGACTGAGGGTGTGGGCTCTCAGTAACAGCTTCTAGTGGTATGGGACACTGGGACGAGGGAATACATTGAATTATCTATTGAACCTAAGTTATTCTAAAATATGAGACTGATCGTTTTGGGGAGTAGCACTCAAAATATGTATTATCTATGAATCAATTGAAATGCTTAAATGTGCTTAATATACCCACGATACTACCGTTATAGCGTTGGCTCAACGGGTCGAATCCACGGGAAGAGCTAGCGATGGAAGCTTTACACGTATGGTAGTGAAGTGATAAAACTAGTATTCTTCTCTTACTTATAAACTTAATGAAGCAAATGCAAAAGAAACCAAAAGAAGATGGCTATGTTCATGGTGGAAATCGTTGGAAAAGAAATCAAGATCAAGATTGTTTGGTATTCACAAAGGAAAGAAAAAGAAACTTAAAGAAAGCTTGGATGAAAAGCCATGACTAGCTTACCTGCTAGCTTGCCAAGACTTACTAGACTTCTTGATAGTGAATGCATAGCCTAATGTTGTCACTCCATAGGCTTGGAATTCGTCTCACGTGTTGACCTAATTACTTTCTCACCTTGAAGACGGTGGTTTAACCATCGGAGAAGAGAAGATCATACACTTGCAAGATGAAAGTAAGCAAACACACATGAGTTAGTGAAGTGGCAAAGCTAGTGGTAAACTAGTACATGGAAAAGAATTAGCTACAACAAGCCATTAAAGAACTAAACAAAGCATTGAAGTAAATTGCATGAAATAAAGAAAGCAAGTAAGAAAGCATGTAAAGAAAGCAAGAAACTAGAATCAAACTCAAGTAGAGGAATGGAGGATGGATCAATCCTTGCATAGCTTCAATTGTCACCATTGATCATTACAAGCTCTCTCCCTCACAATCACTCTCTTTTGTAATGAAATCTAGGGATAGAGAAGAAGAGGGATCTACAAGAAATAAACCTAGAGAAAATACATGAAAATTACAACTAATGAACTAATCTCCTCTCTTCTCTGATCCGTCTTTGCTCGCAGGTGAAGGTGGAGTATTTATAGGCCCCAGTTGAAGGATCCAGAAGCAAGGTTGTTGGCGCAAAATCTGGGGCTCAACGGCCCCAGGATTGCCGCGGGGGCGCGGCATGGGCGCGGCAAGATCTGGGCCGTTGAGCCCAGATTTTCTGGTGGAGATTGGTTAGGAGTTGGTTATCCACGTGGCATGGTTAGTTTTCTTCGTTTGTTGCGAGGATCTCTCTGGATCTGGAGTGAGATTTGACTTTATCTTGGATCTTTAACTAATCACCTTAATTATTGCTAATTAAGGTAATTAATTACTTTATCTCCTTTTAATTGTGTACCTGCAAATAAGTAGAGAAGAGGATTAAAAATCATATATTTAGTTGTATTATGCATGGGGAATATGATATAAAATATACAATATTGTGTACTAATCACACCCCCACACTTATTCGTTTGCTCGTCCCGAGCAAAACAAAGAAAAAGAAAATCTAAGCTAACACTTTATTGCACCACTTTCGCAGGTGACGCGATTGCACTGAGCGCGTGCAACAAGCCGTTAAACCTCTAGGTTACCCTAGAGGAGGAGTGTTGTCTCCTGAGGGTTTTCAGCGGATTACACCCACAAAATCCATAAAGAAAGAAGACAAATGTTAGTATTTTCGAAAACGCATTTTGAATAAGAGACAAGTTTATGAACTATTTTTGCGAAAATATAAGTGATCCTAAGTCATAAGTCCACCTATAATCATTCTTCTTAAACTTAGTCTCTATGCAAGATCTTGTTTTTAATTAAGGTAAGAATTCAAAATTGGATTGAATATTTTATCTTTCATAAAACCTAGATAATATGCACACCGTGCACAGTGAAGGTTTCTGGGATTTCAACTCCAACCATCAAGCCATTTATTATATTATTTTTTTTTTTTTTTTTTTTTTTTTTTTCTTCCCTTAGTTTTATTAGGCTTTCTAATTCACCCATGTAGCGAGCCTATAACCGATGACTCCCAAACCAGATGGTCTTAGGGCACCAGATGAGGAACATCCCTCGGGTTTAAGGACTCGAGTGAAAAAGGCCACAAAACTAAGAGGGATTATTCTTAATCACCGTTAGGCGTGAATAATCATGCTTCTTGAGGCACAATTACCCAGCTTAATAGGTGAGATCACTGTTAGGCGTGAGTCATCATGCTTCTTGAGGCATAATTTCCCAGCTTAATAAGTGATCTTTTATTTATATATATTTTTTCTTTTTCTCTTTTTTCTCTTTTTTTTTTTATTTTATATATATGGCATTTTTGGTCTTTGTTTCCATCCCAAGAAATGTGTAAGTGTAAAGTGCATATTATCTAAGGCAAAAAATTCCAGATAATAATATCTCACCAATTTTACTTACTTAGTCTATAATTTCAAACAAGATCTATTACTTCAACTAGGTTTAAGATGTCATAATTAAGGCTTTCTTAATCTCTAAGATACATCTTAATTTTCTTAAAAATAGAACAAAACTTTGTCTCTTATTTCAAAAAGTTTTTATTTTTTTATTTTTTTATTTTTATTTATTAAAGAAGTGTAAAAGAAATAAAATCTAAAAACTCTAAGTTAGTAAACCCTCCCCCACACTTATTTCATGCATTGTCCTCAATGCATCATGATATATGTATGCATGAAACAAAATGGAAGGGTAAGGAAAAAATTACCTCAAGGTGGTGGTTCCGGTGGTGGTCGGATTGGTCCACGGAACATGGCCCAATCAACTTTTCTTTGGGTTTTCAGGAACCCACCAAAAATAGCGAAAATATGACCCACTAAAAAGATGCATGCGTGTGTTATTTTAATTATGTACATGCCCCATCTAATTTTAAGATTTTCCAAATAATTTCAGACTCAAATTTATCAAATTCCTTGTCACAGAATGGAGTAGGAACTGATAGAATTGT
The DNA here is from genome assembly GCA_038442645.1 of Agave tequilana. Lineage (NCBI taxonomy): Eukaryota > Viridiplantae > Streptophyta > Magnoliopsida > Asparagales > Asparagaceae > Agave > Agave tequilana. The sequence continues at coordinate 9,687 of JAVJIF010020092.1, read as the reverse complement.
TGACTTGGACTCGGAAAGGAACACCGACTCAGGATTATGATTTAAATCAAGTGATGGTTCAGGAGTCGAAGTGAAGTCAGAAATTGTGTCCAAGTCAAGAAATGAAAACTCATGTCCACAGTCAGTGTCCAACAATGGGATGTGACCTTCTAAAAGTGATATCTCTTTACTTCCAATTTTAAGAAATTCAAGCTCATCACCGTACAATTCTTCAAAACTTAAGTCAACATCTTCCTTAAGAATTGTACAATCAGTTTCAGAAGTAAAGAGATTGAGAAAATCAAGGTCACATTTGAGTTCAATTCCACAAGATGGAGAACTTGCCAGAATGTCAATGGTATCTTCGGAAGTGTAAAATTGGGCAAGTTCAACATGATCCTCAAAGATGGATGATTCACTTTCATTGTGAATTGTGACTGGATTCAATGTCGGCTCCGGAAAAGGATTGAAGTGAGGTAAAGATACCGGAGTCATTATGGAATCAGGAAAATGGATTGATCACAAAGTTGAGGTTCAAGATCACATTCCTCATGTAATTCAATTAAATGTAGAGAACTTGCCAATTTATCAATGGAATTTTCAGAAGTGTAGAATTGGTCAAGTTCAATGTGATCATCATAAAAGATTGGTGATTCAATTTCACAATGGATAGGAAATGGATTCAATTTTGACTTTGGAAATGGATTGAAATCAGGTAAGGATATGGAAGTCATGATTGAATCAGGAAGTAGATTGGAATCATCAAATGAAAGTTCAGGATCAAATTCATGTTCCAATTCAATTTCAGAAAAAGGAAAACTTGCCAAAACGTCAATTGGATCAGAAGTTTGGACAAGTTTATTTTTAGGAAATGAGAAACTTGCCAAAATGTCAACAGGATTTGAATTTTGGACAAATTCAAGTTTAGGAAATGAAAAACTTGCCAATGTATCAATTGGATCTGAAGTTTGGACAAGTTCAGGTGAGTGTGCTGAAATTGAATCTGGACTTCCAAGACTACATGACTCTTTGGATTTAGAGTGGCTAGTGACATTAGAAAGAGGATGAGAATGAAGAGTTGGATCATCAATTCTATGTCACGATTCCTAGCATTTTGAGCATTGGTCATGTCTTCAAGCATCTTTCCATAATCGATGATTTCATTGTTTTGATGGAAAGAGGAAGTGTTGTCTTGGAAGTGTGAGTCAAAAGTGTGTGATGATGGAAAAGTTGACTCACACAAGAAATCTTTACTCGGTTCACAAGCAAATGGTTGTTCATTATGAAAAAGGTGGAACTGAGTAAGATTCTTGAGAATATGGTGAATTGGAGAGACAAATGGTTTTTGAAGTTGTTGCTCAACTCTCAGTAATTGGCTTCTATACTCCTTTGTAACTCAGATTTTTCTTCAAAGGGTGGTTCAGAAAAAGGAGTATATGAAGTGGACTCTGGAAATGAATATGGTGGACAAGGTGAATATGATGGACAAGGATTTTGATAATTTGACTCGGGTACTGGAATCCCCAATGACTCTGTGAAGAGTTGAAATTATTTGGACATTATAATCATTAGATGGGGTGTATGGGTCGTATTGATTCGGATAGGCCAACCCGGTGTATTTGGTTGGTGCATATTGTAAAACACCGGGTTGGAATTATCCGAATATGGTGTGTGTGTGACATAAGGATTATGATGGAAAGAATTGTAATTGTAAGCCATATCACACAATCACAAACAAACAAACAAACAAACAAACAAACAAAAGAAGAAAAGAAAAATTCTAACCTAAGTTAGGGTAGACTTAGACCTAGACGACTCCTAACAATAGATCGTCCACAGGAGGTTCAGTGTAGACTCTAACCACAAGCTAATCAGCCAGGGAAGGGTAAGGTTGGTGGGAGGTTTTCCGTCCGGAGACGTTCCTTAATTAAGTAACCAGCAACCTTCGGGCTTTCGGCCCTCAACCCCTTTCCTAGACACCGATTTTGCAAGAGTTAAATTCCAACACTTTTCCCCCTTAGGATAATCTCCTAATTGAGTCCGAGATGTCCCTAGGGCCAACGTCTACTTTTTTATTAAATTAGGCTTGGGTTAGTGAGTGCTTGGGAAAATGATTTTCGGGCTAAGGAAAGGGTAATGACCTCCCCCACCTTATCTTATTTACGGGTATGCCCTTAAATTTGAATTGTGCAAGTGTACAAGAAATATAACAAGGATTCACTCAAAGCAAGAAAATCAAGCAAGAGTTTGTCCTAGTCTAATATGCAATGCAAACACGTACCTTGCCTCCACGCACTCTTCAACAGTAAAAGTAAAGAATTGAAAGACACGTGCCTAAAATGCAAGTGTCTAAACAATTTTAACAATTATCACCCAACTTTTACTGTTTTTTTTAATTAAGCAGGAATACAGTGAACAACACAGGATTTCAAATATAGAACCAGCAGTATTTTTGTAGCCACAGAGCCCTGCAGAAAATTGGAGAGAAATGCTCTCAGAACTGCCGCGTTCCCGCGCTATTCTTGTGGATCCGCGGCACAATTAAAGAATCCTGGCCTCTGCTTTCTTGAGCAGAGGGCCAGATTCACTTAGATGTTACTGCAGTAAATAATTTCCTGTTTTCTTCTCCTGTAACCTGCAACAGAGAAGAATAATAGTTTAGTACTTCACTTTAAACCAAAAAATACGTCGCTCTCCCCGGCAACGGCGCCAAAATTGATCGTTTTGGGGGAGTAGCACTCAAAATATGTATTATCTATGAATCAATTGAAATGCTTAAATGTGCTTAATATACCCACGATACTACCGTTATAGCGTTGGCTCAACGGGTCGAATCCACGGGAAGAGCTAGCGATGGAAGCTTTACACGTATGGTAGTGAAGTGATAAAACTAGTATTCTTCTCTTACTTATAAACTTAATGAAGCAAATGCAAAAGAAACCAAAAGAAGATGGCTATGTTCATGGTGGAAATCGTTGGAAAAGAAATCAAGATCAAGATTGTTTGGTATTCACAAAGGAAAGAAAAAGAAACTTAAAGAAAGCTTGGATGAAAAGCCATGACTAGCTTACCTTGCTAGCTTGCCAAGACTTACTAGACTTCTTGATAGTGAATGCATAGCCTAATGTTGTCACTCCATAGGCTTGGAATTCGTCTCACGTGTTGACCTAATTACTTTCTCACCTTGAAGACGGTGGTTTAACCATCGGAGAAGAGAAGATCATACACTTGCAAGATGAAAGTAAGCAAACACACATGAGTTAGTGAAGTGGCAAAGCTAGTGGTAAACTAGTACATGGAAAAGAATTAGCTACAACAAGCCATTAAAGAACTAAACAAAGCATTGAAGTAAATTGCATGAAATAAAGAAAGCAAGTAAGAAAGCATGTAAAGAAAGCAAGAAACTAGAATCAAACTCAAGTAGAGGAATGGAGGATGGATCAATCCTTGCATAGCTTCAATTGTCACCATTGATCATTACAAGCTCTCTCCCTCACAATCACTCTCTTTTGTAATGAAATCTAGGGATAGAGAAGAAGAGGGATCTACAAGAAATAAACCTAGAGAAAATACATGAAAATTACAACTAATGAACTAATCTCCTCTCTTCTCTGATCCGTCTTTGCTCGCAGGTGAAGGTGGAGTATTTATAGGCCCCAGTTGAAGGATCCAGAAGCAAGGTTGTTGGCGCAAAATCTGGGGCTCAACGGCCCCAGGATTGCCGCGGGGGCGCGGCATGGGCGCGGCAAGATCTGGGCCGTTGAGCCCAGATTTTCTGGTGGAGATTGGTTAGGAGTTGGTTATCCACGTGGCATGGTTAGTTTCTTCGTTTGTTGCGAGGATCTCTCTGGATCTGGAGTGAGATTTGACTTTATCTTGGATCTTTAACTAATCACCTTAATTATTGCTAATTAAGGTAATTAATTACTTTATCTCCTTTTAATTGTGTACCTGCAAATAAGTAGAGAAGAGGATTAAAAATCATATATTTAGTTGTATTATGCATGGGGAATATGATATAAAATATACAATATTGTGTACTAATCACAGACTTACGGGTAGACTAAGGATAAGTGTAAGTACAAGTGAATATATATATATATTGCTTCTTTCTTATTATAGCAGTATGTTGAGACTATTTTATGGGATTGATATGACTCCTTGTTTGCATGTAGATGGGGGACTCTGACATTTATTGGTCAGTCTCTAGCTCGGATAGTTCGAGTGTGACTTGGATGGCAGAGTCTATGGATTGGGAATATGAGTCAGATGAGGCTAACCCAGAGGTCATATTTGCAGCCCCAAACCACATAGACTATGAGGAGGTTGAGTCTCAGGCGTCTAATAAGCCTGAACTAACCATTGTTGATACGGAGAGCTTGGTTGGAGATTCACTTGAGGTAGTAGAGATGGAGATACTAGTATAATAAAGGAGGAGACCCGTAGAGGATTCACTTATGGAGGTGTCTTTTGGGATGAAACATGGGAAGATGACATGAACCTATATGATGACCTGAATGACTGGTGCTGCGCAGGAGATGAATTACCGGGGAAGACTCTGAGGAAGGCACGAGTGATAGTGAAGATAGTAGCAGTACCAGCGGGGACTCAAGTGGGGAGACTCTACCTATGAAGGATGAATCTTTGAGCAAACACTTTTGATGTATATATATATGTATAAGCCTAGTGTGCTAGTTGATGGATATCTTAAAGTTTTGTTGTATAAGCCCTGGCACATCTTATATGTATGCACATGGGTTAGTTCGGATATCCAAAGGGTAGACATATCAGTGTAATATCTTTGTATCCGTGTTGGGATGTACATACAATATATATATAGCAAGTTGCTTGTTCGCAAAGTGATAATGAATATGGTATTAAAGTGATTGCATGAAACTAAAATTTTATCCAAATTGTTTCATATGTGAAGTATGTTGACTAGACGTCCTTATCTTATAAGAAGGACGCATGGATCTAAATCAGCTACCCCAAATGAGTCCTTATCGGTCGGTGTGTCACACTATAGTGTGATGGGGAGTGCACCCATGGACAATAATGAAGATTCTGAAGTCCAGATAGGAGGAGGTAATGGAACTCCAGGGGTGATGCCGGAGTGGCTCACACAGTTAATAACTAGAGCAAATTATAACAACTCCCACCGAGCATTGGAGCAGTTTCAGAAAATGAAACGCCTGTATTTGAAGGGGAGGTGGACCCCTTACAAGCTGAAGCATGGCTTCTCCAGATAGAGAAGATCCTAGATGTAATGAACTGCACCGACGAGCAAAGGGTATCTGTTTTCCATTATGTTTGCAAAGGGGAAAAACTTACAAAAAAGAGTTTGAGGAGCTAAATTACAAGTATTCTTAAAAAGATTACAAGTAGATCTCCTCAGAGATTCTGGAGAAGTGTGCCGATAGGAGTCTGGTCAGCGCGCGACCACTTTGTCCCTTTGATGATGCGAGCGATGAGATTCCCTTCTCGCCTGGTTCCGGAATCAGAGAACAGAAGGTTGGTAGAACCCTCTTGCTGCTTCTTAAAATCGCCTTCAATTAGGAATTCCTTCTCGCCTGGTTCCGGAGATTCCTTGAGAGGAAGGACGACGTTAGGGTATCAACACCCTGGATAGAGAAAGCAATTCTCTAAAAGATATCTAAATTCGAGAGCACACGGTGCTTTTTGAAGAAGTCTCTGCTTGTGGAGTCTTCTCAGAAAATCCAGCCCTATTTCTGGAGATCGTCCCCCTCTCTTGTACCCCTGGTGGGCTATTTATAGGGAGAGCAAGGGTATAATCGTCCATTGAAAATATAGAAACAGATTGAATCGAATCTGTTGAATCCAAAAAGTAGCCTTGCTGCGAGGCTAAGATCAGCTTCTGCGAAGCTAGAATTGGCAGGTCGGTTGATCTTCTTGATCCTTTCCATATCGTTGGAGGATTTCCCCTGATCTTCTTAATCATTTTAGGAGAGTCAAGAGATTGTGGCAATCAACTGTCAAATTTGATCTCTGATTTGATCTTGATTGGATTTGACCTGATTAGATTCGATCTCATCCGGAGATTTGATTGGTCAAAGGTTTGACCATAGCAGACCAATGGCGGGATTGCCCGCATTGAGCTCATAGCGGAGCTAGAGGCAGCTTCTGACGAAGTCCGAAAGAAACCCTTTGGCAGAGCTGGAAGTCCTCTATGGCGAAGTTTGCGAGTTAGCTTTCCTGGGCGAGGCTTCGAAGGGCTTCGAGGCGAAGTCGAGTGATATTAGCCTCTCAAGTGAGGCTATCCCTTTGGCTCATGCGATGCTAAGTGCTAGCATCTTAGACCTGCTGAGTTCTGTTTAGAAACAATTCGGGTTCACTGTCTGCTTGCTGATCAGTGGAGTCCAAGTTGCTTCCTTGTCCCTCGGAGATGGGTGAACTGGTCTTCAGCTCGTCGGTCACTTGTCTTTTGTAAATGTCAACAAGTTTAGACATTGTTCGGAACCAATAAGAATCTTGTCTTTAAGTGTCAACAAGACCCCCTTCAAAGTTTTCGAAAGTCTGCAATGGCTCAGACTTCGAAATACTTTGAAACTGTTTTGATCGGTGGAGAATGAACGTCGCCATAATGGTTGAGTTCAGCTTCGCTTTAAATCCTGCTTTGGGATGTAGATTCGCCGAAGAATTGCCAGAGGTTCGTGACTCTGAGTAGCTTCGCGTGCGGGTAACTCCGCATCTGGGCTCCTGGAGATACGTTCGCCCTGGAGCGTTTGTCGCTTTTTCCCGAGGAGGCCAACTGCCGTGGCCAGTTACGAGGGGATTACTCCTTTCTTCGTGCTGATCGAGGAGATATTCTCCGATTTGCATGTTTTCAAGGGAGGATATTCCCTTTCTTCAAGGCGCAATAAGTGCCTTATGAGGAGACGTTTCTCCCTTTGCACGGTTCCAAGGAAACCGTCCCTTTTCTCAAGGCGCAGTAAATGCCTTAAATGCGCTCGTGCTTCCACGCTTGAGGTGCAGCGCTCAGGCCATGGGCCTATAATAGGAAACTTGAGGTCCTCTGAAGAGAGAAGTGATCTGCTCTTCTCCTCCCCTCTTTTCTTGGTTGAGAGAGATACTCAGATCTCTGAATTAGTGGGAATGCCCTCTGGTCATTATTCCGGCCAAGGACCCGGTAAGTCTTGATCATTCACGACTTCACCCAATTTTAGGGGATTCATCTCCCTTAATTCAGCTTTACCACTGCTTCAGGGATTAGTTTCCCTTACTCTTCATCTTGCAATTGACATTCTGCAGAGAAGGATTTTGACATAGCTTCCCCAATGAAGCTATCATTTTGACTTGATTAGAGAAAGATCACTGTATGTTAAGTCCGCTACATAGGCAAGAACTCGGGACTTAGTTTCTTCAAGGTTGAGCCAGTCTTGCCATATAAGTGGGGCTAAGACTGTGTCCCCTAGGATCATCTGGCTTAGCCATATAGGCGAGGCTAGGACTTGGCGTTTGCTGAGCTAGCCCATCACTACTTGTGCGAGCGAGGCTTATCCTCTGCTTTAAACTGAAATCGGATTACTTCGTCCCAAAGAATCTGACTTAGTATTTTTGCAGCTTCTTCTGTGCTTAACTTAACTGCTAACTTGCTTCGATTTGCATTGCAGTGAGCCATGTTTACCAGTCTGGTAACTTGATGGAAGAAGTCATGAATTGCCTTATACTTCCCCGTTGAAGCTTTACTTTTAAGCAGGAGGAACAACTTAGGGCAGCTGATGTGTGTCCCAGAGGCTGTTGGCAGCCTTTTATCCGAGATGATTCTTCTGAGGTGAGGCTGGTGGCCGCTTATCTGAGATGATCCACTTCGGGAAAGCAGACGTCACACCTGTGAGATCACTGACATCACTGCCAATTCCCATTATAGGTGGATCTATCGTATTGGCGGCGATAAGTTCATTGCCAATTTTCATCAAAGGTGATCCAGCTTCCTGGTGGCAAAATCTGCCATTATGTGGAAAATTATGGCCCTGTCCTCGTGGCACAACTGGTTACGGCCTTGTGCAGAGGAAGGCCTTTCGTGTCCAGTTGGTCTGATTTTGGAAGCAGATAAAATCATTTGTATGCCTTTTGCGCAATGATCTTGCTGAGCAACTGAATCTGTTGTATGAATCAACTTTGATGTAGTATCAATGTACCTTTCCTTTTAATCAATGAAAGTTCATTTTCTGCTCATCTGATTTTTGCCTGCCTTCATTGAGAATTTGGCTATAGCGGGGCTAAACTTTGTGCAGAGTTAGGACAGGGTCCTTTTTGAATGAGCTTTCGCACGATGCTGGCATAGTCGGCGAACCTATGCCTTTAGTGGGCTAAGGCAATCTTTTGGCGAGTTCTTGATGAACTTGTGCGAAGTCCGCACTTCGTCTCATTGGCGGGTTAAGCCTTAGTGGCTGAATCAGCGCTTCTCGTAAGGCGCTTTTAGGCGGCGTTTCGAATTAATTGAAACGATAGCCTGTACTGTTTTCGAGGCGTCGTTTACAGCGCTGATTGGCCTATAAAAGCCCGATCGAGCTGAGAAAGAGCAGATCTCTTCTTTCAGAGAACTTTTGACTCTTCTTCTTCCTCTTTCTTCTTTATTCAGAAAGCTTTGAGAACTTTCGCAGCTCTTCAATGGCGCCCAAGAGACGAGCGGGAAAAGAAGTGGCACTTCAACTTTGCAGCGGAGGGTCCTTCTCCTCCTCCGGTCCGAACGACCAATTGCTGGTAAGGGACTTCCCCTTTTGATTAGAGCCGATATTTGGCTATCTTTTGATGAATCCAGAATGATCGAGCATGATCTGTTATTGTTAGGGAATCCATTTCCCTGATTTTCCCTTATTCTCTTGGACGGGGATCTAAGACTGAACAGTTCTTCTTTAGCTTCCGTGCGAAGCTATCACTTGGGCTGTTTCATCCTGTTGAACAACAGGATACGGATCTGTCCCTTCAATCATGGCCGTAAAGGATTAATGACCATAATGCCCTTTTGACGAAGTTAGCCCTTAGGGCTATACCATTTTCTGCTTAGCGAAGTTAATGCTTGGGCATTTTCTGCAAAATGCAGACTTGTCCCGCGGATTAAGCTTTGTTGAAGCTATCGCCTTGCTGGCTTTGCTCACCGGGCGAGACTATGCCATGGTGAAATTTATGTCTTCATGTTCGCTTGGCTGGTGAACTAATCAAAGTTCGTCTTGTTCTTGCAGTGCACTATACTCCTGGTCCTTCAAACAGCCTATTCGGGATGACCAGGGGAGTTGATGGCAATATCAGCTTGCAATTTCAAGGGCAAGCTTCTCTGTTTAGCGAGCGAAGCTCCATCGTTCGGGACACGCTTATTCATGGTGGATCAATATACCGCGAGGAGTATCCTGACCACAGCTCCTCTTGAAGACATTGACCGTCAGACTTATAGGAAGCCTGACTTCAATGTTTGGGGACGCCGCGCCAATCCTGATCACCAACACATGCAGGAGAAGGGCAATGGATCTTCCAGTTGGACAATGAGAAAGTTTTTACCTTCCATCCAACAAGCGGCATTTCTCTCTGTCTTCCTTCCAGTGTGTGACACAGGCTCGGAAGATGGCATGGGATGTGAGCCGAAATACCGACTCCGTCCACATAGGGAGATTGATGGTTCATTCCCCTGGTTATGCAAGAGTGGGGCCTCCTCATTGCATAATGGGTCTACATCCTGGGAATGTGTCGCGG
>JAVJIF010020091.1:0-89838 GCA_038442645.1 Agave tequilana | reverse complement strand
GAGAGAAAAAATAAAAACAATAGAATAAAATGCTTATCATGAGCCTCACTAAAAATTCTTCTCATCGGACGTCTATTAGCTTTGATGGACGACTCATGACGTGCGAAGGAGCTAACCAGCTCCTAGCGTGAAACCCCCAACGCACCACATTTATTGACTTCTGAGCTCCACGCAGGCATTTCATGCCATGGCCGGGGTGGGCCCCACTTCCATGGCGAGAGAGAGAGAGAGATCATTAACTACGTTCATGCCTGGCTTGCATGTATATACTATTAGAGCCTACGTTTGTTGTACACTTAATTATTAATTATATTTATTTTCTTTTGGAGATCAGCAAAACTAAACAAAAATGTGTGCACCCTGCGTGCAATTTTAAGTGAGAGAAAATTGTGTGGGGTGGCCCACAAATGACTGGGTCCCATGACTTGAAAAGATGGTGATTTTGATCCACGCCTGAAAAAAAATAATAATAATAATAACGATAGATAAAATTGATTTTTTGTTTTTCAATAATCAATTAAATAAATAACATAGTACTACATATTATAGTGTGATTCACACTTTCACGGTCCTAAAATCCCCAATGTGTAAAAAGAGCGAGGTCTCCAGAAAATTTTGGAATTTAAATATTTTATGCCTCTCAAGTTTTCTTCCTAAGAAATATTAATCTATAATTAACAGAGAAATATCACAATTTGAAAAGAGAGAAAAAAAAATTAATTAAGAAAAAGTGTCTAAAAAAAATAAGACAGAATTTGCAATTTCCTCCCGGGCCCCCCCACGTGTGAGAGATGACGACAGGCTACCATGTTCCCAAGGTGGGCCCACGCATCTGGTAGCCGTCCAGATTAAAGATGAACAACTTTGATTGACTCTGCACATCCAATTTATTGCACATGGCAATGGGGATAAAGCAACCAAGTCACAAAATTTTCCCAAGGGGGTTAAAAGTAAATAAAAGAGTTGACATGATATCTGAGTGCAAAAGTATACACTTTCTTCTTTGTCTTGTTCGAGTTGAATATATTATTATTATTATTATTATTATCATTTCTATTATTATTTATCTTTTCAATAAAAAGGAAGGGTCCGCCTGCGTACAAGTCAATCTCCTCGTATTGGACCTTAAAAGTAGTGTCAATGAAATACATTAAATTTTTTTCTCTATGGTTTTCAAAATTAGAAAAGGGATAAATTTTGAAGAGTTTTATGATATATATTCCTCATTTCTCCCCTCTCAATATTTGAGTCTTAAAATTTTACCCCTCTTTTTTGTTACGGCTTGAAAATGGAAATATATATATATATATATATATATATATATATATATATATATATATATATATATATATAGAGAGAGAGAGAGAGAGAGAGAGTGAAAAATGTACCTCAGCTGCCAGCTCAGAGACTCTCTCAGCTGGCGATGACGTGTCTGAATCTCATACACAAATTTTAGACGTAGCACTACCATAGTCTCAGTTTTTTGTGAGAACTGTGATCAGGTCGTAGTAATTTTTGTGAGGCTGCTACCATGGCTGCAGTATTTTATGAGGACTGTGACCATTACACTGAGAATATCTGAATTTTTTCAGGATTGCGACCAGGTCACAACGTCAGCTGAGAAAGTTCTCTCATCTGACGGCTGGGGAGAGAGAAGGGCGGGGGTTTGGGGGTTCTCGTTTTCTACTTTCCAAGTGGCTATTTGACTCTCTTGCAGGAGATCCAACTACAGGGAAGGATAATATTTTAAGACTGAAATAATCAGGAGATCAATTGACGATATCAATAATTTGAAAGATGTTTTCCTAAAATATTATATTTAGAAGAAGCATCTATAAACCCTATTTAAAAAGATTAATAAAATCATATTATGAGATTAAAACAGTGCTGAATGATAAGGTTGCATTTTGATTACTAATCCTTGGTTGGTGGAAGAAAAGTCATAAAGAAGAAAGTTGTCACATTTTTGATGGGTCCCTTGGTTATATTAAAAATCCGTCATATGGTATGGACAATAGACTATTGGCCCGACTATCACTCCGCATATGTTCATCACATGCAATTCAAACAACACATTAAGTAAATTTATGGTTTTAGGTCACTGAGGTCTGATTCAATATGACATAAATGTGAGGTTGGATTCAAGAAAACCCAAAGTTTATGTTTAGTAACAAAAAAAAAAAAAAAAAAAAAAGAATGAAATTTGTTGTTTGACTTAAGATAATTAAGCTACCCCCGAGTTATTGTGATAAAGCTTTTTCTTTTGGCTAGTTAAGGGTGGGGGCGCATGAAGGCAGCCCCCAATGTTAGGCGGCGCGTGAGGACTCGAACTTGTGATATGTTGTGGGGAACGGTGCTCCACAACCCAAGCAGGATAACTAGGTCACTTGCGGGGACTTGTGATAAAGTAGTTAATAAGGTAAACTTATTTGCTTGTTGTGCTTTGTATTATTAGTAAGGGGATTTCGTTTCAGTCACCTAACTCAAATCGTAATTAGAAAAGAACTCTCTCATATAATTTTAGTCACTTCAATCACATTTTTTTTTTAAAGAAAAGATGTGCGTCGCGTGTCAAGCGCTGAAGCGCTCATCAGCGGCGAAAGACGAAAATGTCCCTAAGTAATCGCTTCAAAAAATGTGGAGCGTTTCGAAAATGCCTTATTTTTGAGGACTGCGACTATGATCTAGTCCTCACATAATGATCGCAGTATAAAGGACTGCGACTATGATCACAATCCTTATAGAAATATCTAATTTATGAGGGTTGCAACTATAATCGCAGTTCTCACAAAATGATCGCATCCCTATTTATGAGGATTGCGATTATGATCGCAGTCCTCACAAAATGCTCTATTTATGAGAATTATGACCACGATCGTATTCCTTACAAAAATGTTATGTTTATGAGTCTTTATAGGACTGCGACCATGATTACAGTCCTTTTATTAGAACTGCGATCATGATCATAGTATTCACAAAAATCTCTTATATTTGAGTCTTTAGAGCCTCACAAAATGCCTTATTTTTGAGTTTTTATGAGGACTGCAATCATGGTCGCAGAGGAGGACTGCGACCATGATCGCAATCCTAACAAAATGTGCTATTTTTGAGTCAATCCTTACAGAGGACTGCGATCATTAGTCGCAATCCTCGTATTAGCATCGCCATCATCAACAGAACCCCATCTACTGAAATCGAATGATCCTTAATGTTTTCTAGATCTGAACATAAACAAAACTCATCGTGAGCACGAACAAACGAGATATGCAATCGTCGACTCCAAAAAAAAATTTCAGGTGCTCCGCCCCCACCCCCTCAGTCCCCACGGCGACCTAAACGTGCAGGTTGACCCGCGAATAAGTCTGTATCTGCGGTCAAGTTTAAGGGGAGAGCAAAGTCAGGGTGATAAAAAAAGGTAAAAGAGAAAATAAAAATATATAAATAAGTGATGTTTTGAAAGAACTGTTTATACCGACATAATGAGGTTGTAGCGGACAAAATTGAAGTTGAGTTTTTTTTTCTAATTATTTAGCGAAGTCGGTGACTGTAGCAAATTTTTCCTATCAGTAAAAACTACTTTCGAATAGCATACAATTTTGAGAAGAGATGACAAGACATGTGACTTGTGAGCAGAAGATCACAAGATTAAAATAAGACATTCAAATAGCTAACAAGAATCTGATTGTGAAATATCAAAAACATAACATTTGTCTGTGCAACTCCTGTGTGCATTACATATATAATAAAAATAAAGATAAAGAAATTATAATCCTATTGTTATTTGATGGCTTGCAACTTGTCAAAGTCTCATTGTTGAGTTCTACCTAATTAACAAAGAATTGTTAGGTAGAACTATGCAAGGTAATCAAACTCAACAAACAACAAGTAGATTCTAGTGATTGAATTACTGTAAACTGTATTTATTCCAAGAATAATGCTTAATTTACAAAATATAACAAAAATCTCATCATCTTTTTTGTTTTTTGAGGGATTTAACCATCACAAGATTTGTTTTTTGCTGAAATAGTACTAGTTCCTTCTCTCATCCTCACTATATTCTTCAACAAGAACAGTCACCAAATGTTAGGAATTGTTAGGAAGTGGGAACAGAGATAAAACAGTCACATGTAGAAGTTTACCAATTCCACATTATCAAACAGTTTTCCATTGACCTCATTAAGATATTCAAACCTAGTTAATGGACAAATGTCTTTCTTAGTCAATTCCTTCTTTTTTTTAAACTAATAATCAATCAATATCCAACTCATGGATAAGCTCAAGACCAAAACAATTGTAAACTTTAGGTTACTTTTATTGAGCATTACTTATTAATTTATGTTTGAACTGAACAGAACTATAATTTAATGAAAGGCAGGATTTAAATTTATTTTTTTTGCGAGCTATTGTAAAGAGATTCTATCATTAGAGTGCAACGATAACCTATATACCCCTCTATATTGAAAAAATACAAAATGATAGGTCAATTTCATCTCTTAAATACACTTTCTGACTTTAATTAGTGTAGGGTGTGTGAGTATTTATCTTTCGGAAAAAACTTTAACTTTTATACTTATCAATTTTTTTGTTTTTGTTTTCATAGTTTTGGTTTGGTAGCTGAGTCTTTGAAGGATTAATTGCATGTTTAGTTTCATCATTAATTCATCCATCATGGTGCTTATTCATTACTTGAGAGCTACAACATTTATTAATATTTGGAACAAAAAAACACTGAACAAGAAGCCTTCACGACCTAACTTGGACCCCAAATTGACTTTGGATTTCAAAATTTTGGACCAAATTGATTGAATTTTTTCCAACAAGCTTGCAATGAGTCCAATCTGGGGCACATTTTTGTTTCATATTCTATGTGAGTAGGTCATGTTCCTACGTTTAAGAGACAACATTTAATAAGAATGGACGAAGAGCCTTGATTACATATTTAATTAAGAGAGAGCTAAAGTTATGCAGACTTTAATTACAGATGTGGTCTCAAGGTTCCATTATAGTGAACAATAAAAGAGAAATGCTGGTTATGATGAAAATTGATGACAAATTCTTTTCTTTTTCTTTTTAACTTGATCATGTGACAACATCAACTCTGAAACCGACGTTAAATGTATTTTGATGTCCTTTTTTAAAAAACGATGTTATTTTAAATGACTTTTAATATACATATTGTTGTAGTGTTCATATCGAGAATAATTGATGTTTCTTGGCTTCTTCTCCTCCAGAGGGATAGAAGTAGAAAAAGAAGAAATTTATTGGCTTTCTTAAGGGACTGCGTAGATTTTTAGGGTGGGTTGTCGCATATAGCTTACCTAGAATTTCTCTGTTCATAGTGAGTGAGAGAATTTTTCGAACTAAAACTTGCAGCAATGCATTAAAGAAATATATCAAACGGTTCGTAAAAGTTGCATCATTGGCCACTGGTAAGATGCTTCCTTTTTGTGCGTGATTGTGGGTTCAAATGTCTCCATTCGGATAAGCAACAGGTTGTTTCGAATTAAAGAGACAATTGAGTAATAACTCAACTTCACGGCATGTAAAGACCACTAGACTCTCAATTTGTGATTCGTGAAGTAGTTTATGGAGGTTGCATTCTCTTCTCTTTGTGGGAGCTTCTTTCCTCCTTTCTCTTCAACGAGAATTGTGGTGTAAATTTACGGGCTTTTCCTCCAAAAAAAAAAGAATTGAGTTTATTACTTTTCTATTAGTAATGGATTGCCAATTGAAATCTGCATTTACTTGAATTAACGGCCGTACGAATATATTATTACAAGCTTTTATACACATAGTAATTAAAGTTGACAAATTAAGAAACTGATAGCAGTTTGGGCTTTGCTGTGATTCTTGAGAACCACTTAGAGTTACTAAATAATTATCTACACCATATATAACATTTTATAACACTCTTTGATTCAATTATGCAAACTAATTTTGCTAGGAACTATGCCTTTAAATAAATAAAAAAAGGAAAAAAAAATTAGCATCCAAATATTCAAGTTATGCACAATCTCTAGCCCATAGACCTAGATGGTAGCCACATAAAATTATAGGGTATGTGCAAGTTACACACATCTATTTGAAAATCAAGTCTTGATATCCACAATTGCAGGTAGACAATGACCCTGAAAATTGAATGCAACAAGTTGCAGCAATATTATTATTGAAAATACATATATTGGACCTTAACAATCAACCAATGAAGTTGCAATTATTATGGTGAGACCTCTAGAGGATGTACATATATGAATATGCTTCTCTCTCTCTCTCTCTCTCTCTCTCTCTCTCTCTCTCTCTCTCTGCCCCCCACCTCATCACACTACATACTTTCCTATTTAATTTAGGTTCTCTCATCTCTTTGAAATAATTAATGGGGGTTGTGGATAGGTCTCTTCCTTGTTTTAGTAAAATTAATATGAATACTCAAAGTGCCTTGATGATATATATTTAGGAGAAGAACAAATTGATAAGAACTAATAATAAAATCTCTCAAATTAATTTTCTTCTTTAATCCTACCGCCATGGGAAGTGAGACAATGAGAAACATGCAATATTAATAGTTCAAGTAGCCCAACTTCACTGTATTAAATAACATTTCAAACAGAAGAAAAGATTTTTGTGCCTGCCTGCATATATGATAAATAGGCCAAAAATGTTTCTTCCAAATGCTTTAATAATAGCTTCAAAAAATGGAATGTTTAATTATTAAATGAGTTTTAGTGTCTTAAAATAAGCCAAAATATTTTTCACATATATAATTTTTGTAGCTTACAGTTGTTATGCTCTTTTCCTATTCTTTTCTTGTGCATGATTAGGGTGTGGTTAAAATCCATCCGCTCTCCTAAATAATGGGAATAACCATTATTTTGACTAGAGACATGCCTCAATTTTCTTATCTCTACCTCCATTACCCAATGCATATTTTAAGAATGCCCCTTCTTCCCTTTCTTCAAAGAAATGCGTAGGCATACATTATGAGCACATTGCGTACACGTGAATCACAACAATCTAGTCTCACGAAACTATTAGTTAGTAAGCTCCATGTAGTCGTTAATGAGGTTTTATGAACCGCTAGTTGAACCTAGTGACTTTCGTAGATTGGGAAATCAGTTGTTGCGTAATATGTCTCTCAGTGCCCCTTTTAAATTCAGTTTCAAAAAAAATCTCCTCACTGTAGGAAAAGAGAAGATAAAAGATTATGATGAAGTTTTTAACTCATCAAGAAACATAGTGCAGAGATCAAAAGCCAAAAGGAGCGAGAACAGCGCGAGAACGGAACATATATCAGGCCAGCAGGAGGGGCCGGTCGACCGCCCGGTCGACCGGTGTGCACAAACGTTCACAGGGCAGCCCGTCAACCGCGGTAAAGGAACGGTTGACAATAACAGTTGACCGACTGGCACAAGATTGCTCTCGGTTTGTCACGATCGCCCGATCGATCGACTGAGGGACGAGGTAGGTCGACCGTCCGGTCGGCCGACAGGCGAATCTAGGCGCGGATCTGCATCTCCTTTCAGGATTCAAACTTTATTTCTGAATTGAAAACGAATCCAATTAGGGTTTCCTAAATTCCTGGGTTTCTTTGGCTATAAATAAAAGGGCAGAGCCCTCTTGAATTGTATGCAAGATACAAATTATATTGGTTGCTGAATTAATAAAATCTCTCTCCCTTGCCCCTAGGACGTAGGTACATTATCGAACTTCGTTAAATATTGTGTTTGCTTTCTCTCTTGATTCTTGTTTTTATTATTCTTGGGATACTTCTCTGCTACATCTATTGAATTTCTCGTTGGTTGTTGCACCGAGCGCAACAAGTAGTATCAGAGCATCCCAGGTTCGTCGTGGGATCGTTTGTCGATTCCAAGAGTATTAGTTGCTGTTTGGCGGAGATCGTGTGTCAATCTCAGAGTAGCGTTGGGACTATTTTGGGATAATGTGTCGATCTCAAATAGCGTTTGCATTGCTTAAGGAATCAAATTCGGTGGAGTAGATCGTTTCAGAAACTCTTCTAGGATTTCACTTTGAGGTAAAGATCCTATGTTTATCTAGTTTTTTGATTTTACTCAGTTTGCTTTCACATTGCTTTAAAGTAACCATTAAGAAGATGGCCGGAAATAGTACATCTACGGTGAAATCCATGAACCCACATCCTTTGAAGATTGATGTGGTAAAGTTTGATGGTAAGAATAACTTCAGTATGTGGAGGTGTAAGGTGAAGGATGCACTGACGACATCAAATCTCGAGGACACTCTACGATTGGAGAAAAAGCGTGATTCCACTTCTGAAAAAGATTGGGACAAGATGAACCGAACAGCGTGTGGTTTGATAAGGTCTTATTTGACACAAGATATCAAGTATCATGTGTTATATGAAACATCTGAAAGGCAGTTGTGAGAAATCTTGGAGAAAAAATATCTGACGAAGAGCATCAAGTCGCGGCTGCAATTGAAGAGGAGGCTTTATCGCTTCCAGATGAAGAGAGAACTCTCCATTGATGAACACATGAACAACTACACCAAGCTTCTTACAGATCTAATTAATATGGATGTCAAGATTGATGAAGAAGATAAGGTAGTGATTCTTTTGAATTTTCTTCCCGACGAAGAGTATGAGACCTTTACTCTTACCTTGATCAATGGTAGACAATCCTTTGATTAGAAGAATGTTGAAAAGTGGCGAAGGTATTTTGGTAGATGAATATATTTTATGCCTTTTTTATCTAAAATCAAAATGGACGGATATTTTCTAAAACTGATATAGCTTGAGTGATTAATTGTATTATCAATGATTTGGAGGATATTTTTTTAAATAAGATAAATTCGACAGATATATAACTAAAAGAAATTATTGTTATTGAGTTGCAGTCAAAGACACCAGAGGACGTGAACCTAGTTCCTATGTGTATAATATAAATAGTTGTGTCTTTAATTTTTCACGCATTATCTTTAAGTCTAATTATAGTCAACTATCTATCTCTTGATAAGATCTCCGCATGTAGACTTCATAAAAGAATCTAAGCATGATAATACTTTTCTCCCCCTTTCAATAACAACTCTTAACCTCAAAAGTTAATGGTAACGGAAAAAATTGACCTAGTGTGGGGGATAAAATTCCGCTACAAGCAACTGAACGCCCCCGATCGAACTTGTCAGAACACATAGAGAAAGAAAACCCCTTTCTAGTTAGAAGCATTGGTGCGATGCCGGCCAAAAACCCTCAGGCGTGAGAATCAATAGTTGATAATGGAGAGGACCGACAGAGAAAATTTGCCTGTGTATTATGGTAAGTGGTGGTATGGTGTGTGCGGTATTTAATCTGAGGATTAAAAGAGCGACCTTCTTCCCCGACAGAGGATGGGTATTTATACTTGATATTAGTGGTGGAATAAATATGGATAGACACAGATCTTCAACTGTTTGATTTGAATTTACAGATCCTCATAACCTCTAAAAAAATTGTATCCATATTGTTAGGATTTATATGCTGGAGCGGTGATCTGTCGTTATCTATAATTGCTTGCTGAGTTGTGGGTCATTACAGAATTTTGATTGGGGGGGGGGGGGATAAAGGTGCACAACTGTCTTCGTGATTTGAAAGTATTCATCTCAATGTGCTGCTGAGACGGAGGGAGTTGATGCCACGTTGGGAGATTATCGGCTCGGAATTGAGGTGTCTTTGGAAAACAATATGGCTTCGGAGCTGTGGGTGAGAGTTGTCGTCGGATTTAGTCGCTGTTGAGATTTTAGAATAGAGATCCTGAGAGCTTTCTCATGTTCCTGTCACTAGACATGTATCCTAATCCTGACAGGGGTCAAATTTTGATCACTACACCTAAAAACCACATGTTAAAGCATAAAACTATGCAATTAATTGACTTTTATGTTAATCTTATTATGAGAAGTTACAATAAAAATTACATTTAGATACAAAACAGATATCTAGTGTTGTGAGACTGTATGCATGATCTCAATTGTTGCCATGAGAGATGTTTCTAGAAAGACTCAATGGGAGGGTTTGCTGTATCTCTGTCATCACCGTAGTGTGTCGATGAGGCTTGGTTGTCTCTCAACATCCTGTAAATATCTGCCCACCACCAAAGGCATACAAATGAGAGTATCCGAGACATTGACAATCACAAAATTTATGCATGTAAAAGTGTAATCTGCTATCTATTTTTCATGGTAAAGAAAAGGCTAGCATCATTTGAGCGGAAATTTAATAATCTGGTTTGATTTTCAGGTTTAGTCGCTAGGGTTAAAGTAAATGGTTGAAAGGAGATAGTGCATCTAAGTTATTTGCAAGGGCCAGCTTGATCCTCTTTCTCAAGGATCCCAGATGATGAAACCCTAAGAGAGCTGCCGATTGATCCATACTAGATCTGACCAACTGCCCATCCTACCTCTTCTACGTTCTTGACAGCCTATTTTTCTTGTCTCAGTGGAGTCTTTCGGTAACATGTTTCTGTCCTCTTCCTTGTTACTTAGGAAAAGTGAGCCACCGGTTCAGGTATAAGATACTTTCATTATCATCTGGACAATTAAACATCCACCCCGTAATCACAAATTGTAAGAGCAGAGCGCTACCAACTGAGCTATATCCCCCCGAGCTAAGTAGAGCATGCATGAAAGAGTTAGGTGTTTTTTCTATTCTTTTCCCTGACATAGCTGGGCCATTAAACTTTACTAGTACACTTGATGCAGGAGTTGAGGCAGATTTTGAACAACTTATAATGATAAGTTGTGTGACTTCTAATAGCACACAGCTTTGAGATATCAACTGATTTACCTAAAGATACAATAAAAGATATCAACAACGCAATAAAAATTTTACTTCAGGATTTCTGCATCTTAAACACTTGACGGCTTGACTTGATATATAAAAAGTGTAATAATATAACTTGAAAATTTTGTACACATCCATAATTTCTGACTTAATTTGCAAATTTGCTCTGCTCACAGTCGGCAGTGCAAACAGCTGAAACAGATAACAAAGTTGTATATTGAGAAATTTTTGTTGTAAGATTCAGAAGAATCAATCCCAAAAAATATAAAATTCTGTGTGTATGTATACATGACAAGTTCTTCTGCTGGGAAAATTTAGAGCATCATATGTGCGACACAAACAAGCACAACGATAATATGTGTGATACACATGACTCGTATATGAACCTGTATTGCTTCTGAATCACCAGCAGGAAGCAGGGCTGGCAACAACTCTTAGCCCGGAAAAAACACAACACCTCCGATTCCTTCTTCTATGTACTTGTTTCTTTCTAATTACAACAAACATTTCATCATCTTCTTTTCTCCAAGTTGTTTGCTCTTTGCAGTGGCTGTTTAGTTGCTGCAGTCGTAGCATCAAGGAGTAAGTAGAACCCCTAATTACCATGCCCATTTCATTTTGTGGAGTAATATGGATTTGTTGCAGGAAAAAGGAGCTTCGTGTTCTCCCTCTCTTAGAAATACCTTTACGGGCTGCCCAGATATACCATCTCGAACAACTCATTGGTGTGGAATGACATCCGAGAAGGAGAAATCGTGAAATGGGGGACCTGGAAAGTTTAAAGATCTTAGAAACAAGATGTTGAGTGAACACTTCCTCCTTAAGACTCGTAAGTTGTAACCGTAGCAAAATTTTGTGCAACTATCAAGGTAACGTACATGCTCCTTGGCACAGATTAATTGAAAGAGCGCAGATAAGGGAAGACGGAAAACATAAGGAAATGATTAGAAAAGCAGATTATCCAATAATCAAGATGATAATAATTTAAAGCACCAACATGTATAACATGGAATAAGTTGGAATTCCTGCCATCTGTAGGAATGTGAATGAACCCGGAGTGGCCAAAGCCTGTTTGGATTCGTTTTGAAAAATGGGTACAAGTCGGGTTAATAAGAAAAAAAGGGTTAATTGCAGATACACACCTTGTACTATAGATATTGGAGCAGATACACCCCCTCAACTCTTTTATTAGCAGACAGACCCCTTCTTTCATTTTTTTAAATTCAATTTGGGTTAATTTCATATTTTGTAATTCAAATTGGGTTAATATTGCTAAAGGGTAGTTAGAGAATATATATATATATATATATATATATATATATATATATATATATATATATATATATATATATATATATATATATGAAATTCACCCAATTTGAAAATATGAAAGCAGGAGGTATGTCTGCTAATAAAATAATTAAGGAGGTGTATTGCTCCAGTGTCTATAGTACGGGGGTGTATCTGCAATTAACTCAAAAAAAGTCCAGAAGTAATTTTCATGGTAGCATGTACGTGCATGGCCTTGGCCGACATGCGCATGGCCTGTAGAACCCAAGCCCAACCCAAATACCTATACCTCATACCCTCCACTAATCACAAGTGTGAGTCATTGATCAAAAAAACCAAGGGCTGCAATCAAATCTACTATTACCTTTGAGGCCTACCCTCTACTGAAAACTAACAGGAGCGAGGAACTCTTTTCTCAATGTTCACCGTCTATGTACCAAGAATGAAGCAGGGTTCAAAAAGAAAGAAGGGCATGCGCCTCTAGTCCCATCCTATGGGTTTTCAAAATATTGAAAAGCCTTATTTCATTTATAAGCTATCTGCGTATTTCATCGTCCAATGTTCCTGGGGTAGACGATGCCCCTTTACAACACTGGCAATTAAAAGACTTATAGCACAATAAACAAAAGATCGCTCTCATTTTATTCTATGCATTCTGGTGAACAGAAAATCAAGTCTAAGACGACTCATTTATTAACGAAAATTGATAAACTCAAGTGCGCAGAAGGTAACATATCATACACACTGGATAAAACAAATAAAATAATTGGAGGAAATTAAAATTCTACATTAAATAAAAAATGAATTAGCTGGCAACTCTTTTTAGATAAATATTCAGATGGTATGATAAATATCTAAATATGTTTGCTTTCACTACATTAAAATGAAAAGGATACGGTAAACATCAAAATATATTAGCAACAGAAAATTGAAGTTCTAGTGAACTTGGTACACAAAATTTCATTAACAAATTTTAGGACATTGCTAGCAAATAGAAATCGGTCAAGTAAGTATTCTTTTACCTTCTTGTTCGTTAAGCAAGTAGAAAGGCACATGAGAAACCATCTTTGAGCCTCCTTGACACCAGTTAACAGTACCAGGGTCTTGGCTATCCTCAGTTGAAGGCCCCAAAACTGACAAACAAATTGCGGGTTCGTTCATTAGCCCCAGATAGTCGCAAGCACGTCTCCATACTCTCTGGTCTAAGTTTCGAGAACGTGCCACCTGACAATGAAATCAAAAACTGTTTAAATTCACTGAAAATCCAGTGATTTTGGTTTGTAAAAAGAGTCAAGATTCATTGGTAATTAGCAAACCTTAGCCAAAGATACTCGAGCCCTTGGAAGTAACTCAGCATGACATGTTGCAAGCTTCGCTATAGCAGTAACCACAAAGCACAGTAGACGAACTTGGGAAGATTTTCTAGCTGACCTGCTTTTAGAATCAGCTGACTCCTGGCTCAAGCCCAAGCGGCTTCAAGATAATTTTAAAGATACGTAAGTAATGAATCTTTAGAGTGTAATGTAACAAGACTTTTCTCGGTTTTATTTGAAGACCTACCTAGATGAAAGATTCTCATAGAGAAGTAACTCTAAGCTTTCAAAGAGTTCCCGAGCTACATCTTTGTGAGATATTCCTCCAGCTCCATGCTCCCCAATAGCCCAACACAAGTGTAATGCCAACTCTGTCTGCATATGGCCATAAACTTTCTCAAAAATCAAAATTGAGTGCAATGTCATAATAAATTTCAAAAAAAAATTCAATATTAAAGCCTGCACAGAATGTCTATATGCAGGCGCATGAACAAGAAAATGGCACTTCTCGCTGTAACATATAATGTAACACCCAATGACCACTTAGAACCAATACTGTTAACTTAAATCTTCTTCCAAATAACTGAAAGATTCTGCAGCTATAACCTTGATCAGAAAACAAAATAAGGTAGTTGTAGAAAACGAAAATGTAAAACAAAAAAAATTAAATGAATAAACATTCAGTCAGGCTAGAACTATCCAAATATCACTTAAAATGACACTGATTCATTCTCCATCCATTTATGTAAAGAGTGCATTAATGTTGGGAGCATTGTTATTTTGTTCATTCAATTTTCAATAAAAAATTTGCAGTTTTATTTGTTCATTGGTTAAGAGCAAGACTTTTCTATGTTTTGATACAGTAAACACCCTGGCATAATTATGTCTACACATAACTTCCTTTTTCTTTTCTTTTTTTCTCTTTTTTGAACATAGGTTGTAGCCAGAATGTTTGCACAAAACTTCCTGATGACACTGAAATTAATTTTCAGACAACAACACTAAAGTTTTATCATTATACTCTAACAAAAAGGCCTCTGCAATTTGAAATTGACAGTTGCAGAGCATTCAATGTACACAATATGCTCAAATTCCAGTTGCCAAAAAAAAAGTTTTTTAAGATACAAGTCCCTAACAAATTTCTTATGTAGCTATTTGTCCCAACCATGGTTCAAAGTCTCGGTCTCGGTCGCCGACTCGGCCGCACCGAGACGGATCGGTCTCGGCGACTCGGATCGGACTCGGGCGATACGCAAAAAACGCTACATAGAGCGCCAAAAAAAATTATGAAAAAATCATGACAAATCATAAAAAAATGTAAACATCCAAATTCATGCATCATATATTCAAAACATATCACCTAACACTCAAAACATAACGTGAAAGCATAAATACAAGCGTCGTCGGTAGAAAAATATCAAAATACATGCATAATATAGTAAATTGCACAAAATAATTCATAAGTACCTGCTAATATAGTCATTTCCACATTGAATTACGAGGAGGCTCCAAATCATCATTATCATCTGGCCCGCGATAAGTATAGAAACCAGGCATATAGTTTCCATAAGGATAATGATATGTTTGTGGGTGAGATCCTGTAGGCTGAGATGATTGGCCAGAGATCCACTATCAGAGTAATATGACGGTAGGGGTTGTGCAATATCAGCTCCATAGTGATAATACCCAAAACCTCGATATTCAGTGCTGCTAGTAGAGTATTCACCAGTGCTAGAATAATCAGTGTCAGAATATTGGCCAGATGTCAAACCCAACCCCTGTAAATGGCCTTCAAGACTATGATCACCATGTGAGTAGTTATCATGTCCACTCGAATAATCATCGCTAGAACTGAATTCGACCAACCGATCCAAATGCCTACGCTGCTGTGAAATCCCCGCCGGCCTCCATGATCTGTATCTTGTGTGGCATAATATTGTGAATCCCATGTTAAAGCATCATCTCGTTGGCTTCCACCAACACCATGAGTATCTTCAACATCACCACCATCACCACCATCACTGCCGCCATCACCCTCACCACCATCACCCTCACCACCATCATCGCCACCACCATCACCGCTGTCATCATCACCGCCATCACCATCATCACCGCCACTTTCGTCAGTATGACGAATACCTTCATCTAACCAACCTAAGTCATCTGGTGGTAACATCGGCTGTTCTCCCTCACGAATCCACTCATCCAAAATATCATCATCATTGAAAATATTGTTCAGATCAATTGGGCTGTAATAATCATCAGTGTCGCTTTTGCATGTCAAGTTTCTTACTCGCAACCGCATATTGTAATGCACATACACTAGTTTATGCAACTTTTTCATTGCCAACCGGTTGCGCAGTTTTGTATGAATTAGCGACCACGTGCTCCAATTTCTTTCACAACCCGATGAAGAACATGTTTGGCTTAAGACTTTGATGGCAATTTTCTGCAGATTGAGAGCTTCTTCGCCATAATTAATCCACCAATCAGCTGGAAGAGATTGTTGCACTGCTCTTCTAGTTAGTGAGCTTCCAAATTCTCCAACTCCATCCACAAATAATTTTATCTGTGAGAATACACATCACAAGTGTTAATATTTGCATAACATTATATCGATGAAATAAATAAATTATTATTACCTCATTAATAGCTCTTGCTTGTTTAGTCAAATCTGGCTCCAATCTTTTAATGACCTCCTTTAATCCATATCTCACTTCTGAATGTGTAGAAAAGTTTTTTGAATATTGGAGTGCTGGATTTAAAAAATATGCTGCAATAATGTAAGCAAACGATTGTTATGATATGACAGTTTCAATTTCTAGTCAACAAATATGATTTCTAGGCAAATGAATTACCAGCAGCATGCAAGTGTCTATGCAATTGTCCCTCCCATCTTCTATCAATGATGTCCCAGTACTTCTTCCAGTTCTTATTTGAGGCCTTTATAGCCAATTTTGCTCTATCCATAGCTTCATATATAATAGATAGTGTAGGTTTCTTGTCCTGGTCCACTATCTTCAAGACTATAACAAGAGGATCCATAATGTTTTGGACCTCTCTTGCCTTCTTCCAAAACCGGTCAGTCAGAATGAGATTAGCAACCTTATCTCGCACACTTCTTCTACTCCTTTCCTTGTTGAATTCACGTCATTCTGTAGTCGTGCACATTTTTTTCAAATCTTGCTCATAGCGAATAAGGCTTTCAATAGAAATAAACTCGGTGGCAAACCGTGTTATACCTGGTCTCAACAAATCTCTATCTTTGGTATATAGCTTCATTAAATTCACCACTTTGAGGCTATTGTAAATGAATGATGTGATCACCTTAGCATCATCCAATGTCTCCTTGACTGATTTCAAAGAGCCAATATCTTCAAGCATCAAATCAATGCAATGTGCTGCACAGGGAGACCAAAACAAATGTTTTCTCTTCTCCATCAACATGTGACCAGCTGCTTTGAAACTTGCCTCATTATCTGTTACAACCTGCACGATATTTTCTTCGCCAACTTCATCAACAACTTTATCCATTAGCGAGAATATATACTCAGCAGTCTTCGAGATATTAATGGTATCAACAGAAGTATGGTAGATCATGCTTCTATCACAATAAATCATGAAATTAACAATAGGCTTTCTATTATGAGAACTCCATCCATCACACATGATCGTGCAACCATACTGCGGCCATTTTGTTTTTATTGAAGCAATATATACTCCAATTTCTTTCACTTCCTCCTCTAAATAGAGATTGCCAATCTGGTACCCTGTAGGGCCTTTTACACCTGGACCTGCCTCCGCAATAGTATTAATCATGGCTTGATAGTAAGGACCACTATCAGCTGCATTGAATGGTATTGCATTGTAGTGAAAGAACTTCGCCACGGATTTCCCAACTTTTTTCATATTCTCAGTTGAGAACATGCTTTTGATTGATTTCTGTTTTGTTGGGAACATGTAAGGATCAATACCACGAGCTGGAATTTCAGCTTCTCTCATAGTCATACTCCGACGCAATCCACGGTTACTCCCTGATCCTGAAGGCTGTGAACTACTGCCACCAATATCAACTCCTTCTGCCGATCTCCAAGCCATTTCACGACTTTCTTTCATGGCTTGTTTCAGTTGTCTTCTTTCAACTCCTTCTAAACCACCAACTTCTTCAATTTCATTATCAGAATCTTCTTCGGTCACATCATAGAAATCTTCCTCACTTAAAGATCTCATAAGTCGGTCTTTTTTAGATTTAATGGCCGCTCTTTCTTTGTTACCTTCAGAAAGATGTCTCATTATTTGAGATATCTCTTTTGATACTCGCAAGCATCCTTCCACCTGATCGGGTACATGTGCTATATGCTGCTTCAATCTAGTGATACCACCATGGACTTGTTTCCCACAATAATTGCACTTCACAAGTTTTCTACTTCCACCAACAGGGGTACCATGTTCCCATCCAATATCGCGTTGCTTTGGAGCCATACTGAAATTTAAAAAATTATCTGTTAAATTAAATTAAAACTAAAATTAACTAAATTAAAAAACATTAAATTAAACTCAATTAAATGAAACTACATTAAATTAAACTAAACTAGTTTATACTAGATTAAGCAACACTAACTTAATTACCTAACTTCAATAAAATTATTAAATTACCTAACTTAATTACAAAACTTTATTAAATTAAATTAACCTAAATTAAGTTAACTAAACTAATTTAAATTAAATTCAATTCAATTAAATGAAACTACATTAAATTAAACTAAACTAGTTTATACTAGATTAACCTACACTAACTTAATTACCTAACTTCAATAAAATTATTAAATTACCTAACGTAATTACAAAATTTTATTAGATTAAATTAACCTAAATTAAGTTAAATTAACTTTACCTAAACTAAACTAAATTAAATGACATTAAATGCAAATTAATTAGAGAGAGAGAGGAACAGAGAGAGGGAGAGAGACGGAGACAGAGGAGAGAGAGGGGAACACAGTGGAGGAGAGAGAGAGACGGAGAGAGAGAGGGATAGAGAGAGAGACAGAGAGAGACTGACAGGGAGAGGGAGAGAGAGAGAGAGAGAGAGGGGGGAGAGACTGAGAGGGAGAGGGAGAGAGACAGAGACAGAGAGAGATACAGAGAGAGAGACAGAGAGAGCGAGAGAATCCGACAGAGAGAGAGAGATACAGAGTGAGTGAGAGAGTCCGACAGAGAGAGAGAGGATACAGAGGGAGAGAGAGAGATAGAGTCTGACAGAGAGAGAGAGACAGAGAGAGAGAGTCGCTGCGGAGAGAGAGAGACAGAGAGAGAGAGCTGGGTGAGAGAGTCTCCGCCAGAGAGAGAGAGCAGAGAGAGAGACGAGAGAGAGAGAGCCGGGAGAGAGAGAGTCTCCACCGGAGAGAGAGAGAGAGCAGAGAGAGACGGAGAGAGAGGCAGAGAGAGAGACGCTGCGCCGCTGCGGGGAGAGAGAGAAAGAGAGGGAGAGAGAGGCACAGAGAGAGGGGGGAGAGAGAGACTGAGAGGGAGAGAGGGGAGAGGGAGAAGTTACCTGCAGACGGACGGCGACGGCGACGGCTACGGCGACGCGGGGGGACGGCGAGGGCTTCGCGGGGGGGACGACGAGCGCGAGAGAGAGAGAGATCAGATCTGATCTCTCTCTCTCTCCCTCAGCGCGTTTTAAGGGAGGCGTCACGGGCGCCGAGTCGACCCGGATCGGGTCCGACTCGGACCCGACTCGGTCAACTCGGCCGAGTCGTGAACGACTCGGCCGAGTCGGCCGAGTCGGGTCCGAGTCGGACCCGATCCGGGTCAACTCGCCGATCTTCTATTGACTCGGCCCTCCGCGTCGTACCGGAGGGCGCCGAGTCGGATACGACCGACTCGGCCGAGTTTACGAACACTGGTCCCAACAATATCATATTTGGGTATTAGTACCCAACAATATAAGATTCACTTGATATTAGTCATTTACTATTTATTTCGTCCAAATCCCGTAAGTAATCATGATACAAATCCAATTATGATGTTGAATTACAAATTTGTTTCGAAATTTAGAGTTGCATGAGAGAAAAAGAGTCAACCATATGGCATTGAACAAAAACTTTAAAAGAAAAATTCTTTGCGGCAAGAGAAGTATGAACATCAGAAGCCAATAAAATAAAGAAAAGAAGAAGGCAAAAAGGTTGTTGGTTAACTTGGACTGATAGGTGTAGGGGAAGAAGAGATAATAGGGTAAAAGTGCTTAGTTAGGAAGCAATAGAATATTTCTTGTTTTGAGTTGGGCCTATTTGGTTAAGGGTGGAAGTGAGGAAGTAGTAATAGTTTCCTTTGGAACTTGGGAATTGGTTAGTAAGTTTTCCGGTATTTGGATGTTGTTGGGAAGTGTGGTTTAGAAAATGTTATGTCTTTTCCGTGTTTGGATGGTAATGTGAAAGTGGAAGTGGAAAAGTTGACCACAAAGTTGACCGTAAAATAATATTAAAATTAAAAATTAATTTAAAAAATAAAAATGGACTGTAATTAGAATGCAAGTGAGATTTGTGTGATCAAAAAATTAACTGTTTTATGTTATAACTTATTACAAATGAGATTTACATGACCACAAAATTAACTGTAACACCATAGAAGTGTAACACCCTAAAAGTGAAAAAAAAGTTGTGTAAAAGAGAAAAGAGAAAAAGAAAAAGGGTGTTCTTATTTTTTTTCTGGTGTTTGGATAGATAGGGAAGTGAGCAATTATACTTCCTTGTTTCCTTACTTCCGCCCACTTCCTTGCAACCAAACACGCCCTTAGAGGGACTAATAACAAGTAAGCGATAAATTGTGGATGACTTATATCCAAATATGATATTGTCCGCGACTCATATCCAAATAAGAGATTTGTTAGGGACTTTGATCTTAAAACACAAAAAAAAAATATCCATGCCCTTAAGGCATGAGACGCGAAAAGAATTCCTTTATAGGCTTTTTCCATACAGTATCATCAAAAACAAACATTAATTATCTTAGGACTTACACATTAACTTTGATAAACGACTGGCACCTTTCAATGATAAATCTTTATGTATCAATAACATAATTTCAAACTTTTATAAATTAAAACTGTAGTGTACCCCCTAAAACATTTGTCTCCACCGTTTTGCCTTATCATGAAACTCATGCCGACTACCAGTCTGCAAAGGAATTATTCATGCAATATAGACAATAGAACAGATTGAACATGGCATAATAAATTATCTCAAAAGTTATTTCATCTTAAGGGGAAAGTTATACATAATTACATAATAAAGTAACTATGAAAAACTTGAAAATGTTTTTCCAGTGTTTGATGGACTATACGTCCAAGTCCTAGACAAAGACACCTAATGAATTCAAAGCGTGGAAAAAAGTAATTCTGCTCCTTCATCAAATTGTAAAGGTTGCAAGTCAGCAGAGCACTTGGAATTTTAAATAATTGAGTGTCATTTTCTGTTATCTAATTACTTTCACACTTCTGACCATGTGTCCACTTCTTTATGAATGGGACTCAATTTCACTCATGATCTACTGACTACGCCTATTGCACCCATCTACAATCATATCATCTCTGTGGTAAACAAAAATATCTGAGAGCCATGGAGCTCATAATTGTGTTTACTAGTCTTTTGCAATATGTGAGATTCTTTTCCTCGCGAACTCCTTTGTATAACAGTTGTGCCCTACATAATTGAGCAACTGCGAATATCATAAGCATATCACGACATTCTTGTGCTTGTGTTGTGCCATTTAAAGCTTCATTCCTGCACTTAATGATCTATAAACTGACACAGCATCGAATTTGTTTCTTGGACATTCACCTTGTCAACAATTGCATTTGGCTACAGTTTCCAATGAGCATTAGACTGTTGGGTATGCTTGATTTATGCAGCGCATGCAGTGAAATGTGCACTTGCAGGCACACATTTGTTGTACCTGTTGTGAGACTTATACCCCTCTCTATTTCACAGTTTTGAATACAAGAGTCATTGTTAAGTATGGGACTGTTAAGTATACTTCCAATCAGCATTGGACTGTTAAGCATACATGATTTATTCAGAGCACAAAGAATGTACTTGAGTGCACAAAACCACACTGTATCTGCTATGACTTGTCTTTTTATGTTACAACTTTTAGCACAACAGTAATCAAATATTACTCGAGTCACAATTACAATTTTGACTATTGAATGAAAGAAGCTGTTTGGTTTCCCTGTCCTGAATCCAATATGAGTTTCCATTGTGAAACCTACCCCACCAAGTCTCTCCCCAGAATCTCCCCCTCACCCCGGTGGGCATCCTTTCTCGGCCCTATCCTTTGCATCCACTTTTTCTCCTTCTCCAGTACTCGATCTTCCTTTTTTCAACCTCAATGTCTATGTTCAACCTTAATACATTATTATCTTCTATCTATTCCAACTAGCTAAATTCAATTACTTCCCATCTCTAAAAATGTTGCTCAAAGGCATTAGTAGCAAGGATGCTCTAACAAAATTTGGACATAGTAATGATATAGCCATTATATCTTTGAAGCAAAGGAAAAACAATTGCATGCTACAACTCTTACCTTTGCAGGACTGTCATAAGCTTCTCCCAACTTATCAACTATAGGCTTCTGCAAGAACAAATCAACTGGGTCATAAAAGCACCATTTCGGAAGTTCAAATACAGTGTTCTTTTATGTATATTAACTTGCTTATACCCCAAAAAAAAACTTAGTTACAATTAACTAAAATATGCACGGTACCTTTAAGAGAGCAATAAACTGAGGAGATCGCTGAAATGCAGCTAGCATGAAATCTAAAAGCCTCTTCTGAACCTGCAAAAATAAATTTTAAGTGTCAAGACAACCTAATTGTGTGTGTGTGTCGGGGTGGGGGGTTAATCTCCCTGGACTTCATCAATCACAGAAAATATGTGTTAAGAAATGTTAAGTCTGATTTCAGAGTTCAATTTAATTTCATTTACTTACCTCCAAAGAGTAAATCTTGTCAGGGAACATTGTAGCATTTCGTGACATAAGAATTGGAATTAGTGCGCATAGCAAAGCTGCAACATCCATACGTTAAATGTCATTAGTATTAAAACCATAAGAATGATTTTCAAGTAATAAAAGAGTAATTGATGGGTACAAAGATACATTATTCAAATAGACGAGCAACATACAGTCGCTGACATCTCTCAATGCTGTTGCAAAATACACAGAAAGCAACCTCGGTGTCATATGGAGTGCTTGTTTTAGCCTATCTGATTGGGGGGTATTGATGATGGCAGCTTGTAGTGTTGCAGCCATCTCGGGAGAAGTCCAGTGACGTTCCTAAAATACCACAAATATATTAATGGTTATTCAGTACCAAATATTATTTCTGCAATTTAAATTTTAATTCAATGTGTAGGTAGGTTAAAAGAGTTATGAGAGGGATTAGGAGAAGAATATGACATGGTAACAGAAAAGCTCTGCCAGGCCCGGTCTTGGAGAGGGTATCCTTTCATAGGCTCAACCAACCGAACTTCTGTTTACATCGTCGTATTCATGTTGCATTACAAGAGAGGATTTATTTAGAGAGGATTGTGACAACTGACAAAATCATTTCCAGAAATTTGTTGGGGAACGGGAGGCATATACTGGCTCAAGAACATGCCATGGAATATATAATTGTGCAATGGCAAGGATTTTTAACCCACCACAAAAAGTAAAGTTACAAAATATAGATAAAAGAAAGAAGCTGATGTTGGATCTAATAATTGTCCAAATAAGATTTCGTATATGAAATATCCTCTTTATCAAGATCAAAGGGAAGGAGGGTTTTCGGCATACCTGATTTCATCACGAAAGGGATGCCGAAGGGATGCCGAGGTTGCACGATCTCGAGGACGCCAAAGTTGAGGGAGAGGATTCTTCTCTCCAACCACCAAGTTCTCTTTTTAATCCTTAAAGGAGTTGAGAGGCCTCCAAGAGAGAGATTAGGTCATTGTGATGGAGAGGGAACCCTATCAATGATATATATAGTATCAAGAAATCCTAGTTCAACCCGTCATAGATCTAGGCCCTTTATTAATAACACGAGTTCCACACGTGTAGATGAGTCCCACATTTTAATTTAAATACACTCATGGCTAAGTGTAAATGAAATGTGTATAGACCCAAACCATTAGGCTTGATCAATTCTTTATTAGGTCCAACAACATAGACTTATAGAGACTGATGTATAAATTCAATTAGACTTGTGTAGGCCCAAATTAATTTAGATTCTAATCCAAATAAGTCTAACAGCTGAAACATAGAGAACTTGGTTCGAGTTGCACCAAAAATGCATGTTAATATACACAGACTAACAACTAAATCAACCCAGGTTCCATGTCAGTAGTGTGGTGCACACTTAACATTATTCAGTGATTATCTCAATCGTGACACAAAGAGGACCCACAAAAGATAACTGAGCCAAATAATCTTTAAGAATCCATTGAAAAAGATGAAATAATGTACTTGCTAGAGAACATAACAAGCAAATTCTAGCCTTTTATAAAGATATAACCGAAAGAAAACAAGCAATTTATATCAAGAACTACCAAGGCTGTAAGGTTCAGAAGCAACTACTGATTCTAGAACAGAAAGAGAAACAATGCAAAGTGCTAAAATTTATATAATCATATTGTATGCTAGTAGTATTATGTGTATAGAAATTGACATACGGCAAGCCCATCATTCTCATCCTTCAGAAGTTCAAGAAACATGGGATCAGCAACATCTATGATATTGCTCTCATCAGATCCAGAGTCAGCCCCTCTATCTTCGATGGCCGATCCAGTATAAGCTTCATCCATCAGTGCGAGTAACATCTGAACCAGAAGAGAATAAACAATCCTTGTTCAAACTTCAAAATATTTATTAAACAAGAGTTGCAAGAACTAGAGGTTCCAGAAATTACCTCAGGAGCTGCACTCTTCTGAATAGAAGCAATACTACTCCCAATGAGAGTCCCTGAGCTCTTTTCCACCTTTTCTAATGCCACTACGAGTACTAGTTTAGAGAAATATAAAATAGATCAGGAAAAAAATGGTAGCAGGAAAAAAACAAACAGCGGAAAGAGAATATACTAACATGTAAAAAGTTTCAATGCTCATCTAGTAACGCAGGCGATGTAAAATACATGGATGCTGATCAGATACTAGTCCCGGCAGAAGTCCTAAGTTCATTTAACCCTTGTTCAGAGCTAAGTCAAAATTATTTTGATGATGCAGTAATTTAGCTCAAATAGATCCTAAACTAGATTTTTCTCAGTCCTTTTATTTTGTTTTAATTTAGCATGGAGTCATTATGACTTAAGAGGTACTATGAGTTTACTACATAGTTCACAAAAGGTCGTATTTATATTACAATGGGTTTATTACATAGTTCATAAAAAATCATATCCATATTACAATCAGGCATCACATTGAAATAAAAGAGTGCATTGTACTGATTGCATCATCTACCTCAATAGAAGTTCTTTTTCTTCATTGTGTCTCAGAGGACAGCAGATTTTTCCTGTGAATTCAAATTTCTTTCATTCCAAAAGCTTAATGTAACTAAATATAGGGTGTCTCTGATGAGGACATCACATGAATTCCTCGCTATTTTTTTGTCTTAGTCTATTTTTTAATTTACTATCTTTTATTGTGTTTTAGTACCACATTGGTTATATCCGAGTAGTGTCTTTTTTAAAGCCTATGAATAGGCCTCAGTACCTTTTATTCAGTAGTCAATGAATAAATAAAAACTTTTTAGTTAAAATCACTTTAGTGTGCTCTTGAGTTTTTGGTGTGAAGCCCGTGGTGTAAGGGGTGCGAAGCCCGTGGTGCAAAAGGTGTGAAGCCCAAATCTATCCGGTTCTTAACTCTAATCCCTAATTTCTATTTTCTATTTTCTTGTTAAAACCCTAATTCTCAATTTTTAGTTTGAAGGTGATTGCGATCCTCCCATATTACATCAGTTTGATATCAAAGCTTTGGCTCCAATCACCTTCAAAAAAAAATTCTTCTTTTCTTCAAACCCTAACTTCTTTTACTTTTCATATCTAGACCCAAACCCTAAATCTACTCTTAAAAAAAGTTATTATGCTGATTACTGTTCTGTGAACAGTAATCACCCCAATTACTGTTCATCTCCCCCACCCCTAACCCAAATCTCAATAACCATCATCTTCACCATCACACCCACCACCTTCTCCACCATCATCACACCACCACCATCCCCATCATCATCACCACCATCCCTATCATCATCATCCTCCACCATCTGGAGCCTTAACCCTAAATTCCCTCACCATCTCCACCCATGACAGCAGCAACACCACTCGACCGAAGTTAGGGCCAGAAGTTGTTGCTGAGTTGGTGTCACAGCAAGAAAAGATTTCCTTACGGCCCACGAAAGTTGTAAAGTTGCCTATTGAGACCCTTGTAAACCTTCCAGCATAGCCTACTGTGAAGCTAATATCATTTTTGGCAGATATGAGAGCTTCATTTTTCTTTTTTCTTCAAATTGCCTGATATATACGACCCATTGCAGATCTTTTTACAGAAGATAGGTTCACAGGAGATTGGTGCCTGAGTATATGGGTTAGATTTCAATAGAGCTAAGTTGAATTGTTACACTGCATGTATCTTACTTAAGCTCCCATCGACAGCCACCTATTTGTCATGGAAGCTAGTTCCATCTCCACCATCTTGGCTTCGATGTGATGCACTAGTGCTACTGTCACAGCCACCACCATGGCCCGATTGAGATGCTTCGTGAGGGGAGCTCTCACTTGACAGGGTTGAGTTTCTCTTATCCTGGGGAAAATGATGAGGACATCAACAGCTGCTAATTATTTTCTTATGCCTTAGTTTATTTTTGTGTAGTTGTCTTTTTTTATGTGGGTGTTAAGTACCACATCGATTATCCCCAGAAGTGCTCTTTTGTAAGAGCCTATAAATAGGCATCGGACTTCTTTTATAATTAGACGACGATTAAATGAAAAAAATTCAATAATATTTCTTGAGCTTTTGAGTTCTCGAGATTGGGGTGTGAAGCCCGTGGTGCAAGAGGTGTGAAGCCCGTGGTGAAAGGGGTGTGAAGCCCAAATTTATCCGTTTTTCTTATCTCCTTTTCTGAAACCCTAATTCACTATTTTAATTCTTCTTTCAAAATCCTAATTCTCAAATTTTAGTTTGAAAGTGATTGCGATCCTCCCATGTTACATCACTCTCTATGGCATCGAATTAAGAAAGAACAAAGACTACATTAAATGTGCATGTCCAGTAGCAAAGAGCATATGCTGGATTTAACGTATTAGCTGCTCTCTGTTTTTTGTTAATATGCAGAATTCAATTTTCCTATGATTCGATAGCATTGTCAAAAATAGCATAACAATAAAGTTTGGACATCAAAGTAATATGCAGTGATACACTCCCCCCGAACCATGCTACAACCTAGAATCAAAATTTTAATGTGCAAACTTGAAGATGTTATATGCTCCACATGTCAAGGTGCTAGCTTTTGACGGTAAAGATCAAAACTAGCTTGTTCACTCTTCGGTATCAGTAAAATTTGCCCCAAAAAAATTCAATGTCCTGGGCTGGACATATTTTTGGCTTGTGAAGCAGACTAGTCAGTTAGCATCTGAAAAGCGTTAGAGCAGTAGATGACCATTATGGATATAAAATATATCATTCAATAGCTGATCCAGATGATGAAGAACGACACACCAACATCAAGATGGCATTTCTGAGGGGTCTCACTAATAAACTCTCAGTAGTGACTGTAATTAAAATGTCACAATAGTGGAAGTAAATAAATTAGTATTTGTGCATGCTGGTTCTTCTATGCATTGGCCGTGTAACAATATTCAATATAACCTTTGGATTTGTATTATTGCGTGTATTAACTGGCAGAATACAAGCATCCTAGTTTTAGCTAGAAGGCTGGTTACACACTTGCTCCGGAAAATTCAAAGATCCTAGAACTTGGGTGCAAAATTGTTTCCCTAAAAAACCTCTGCGCTACTAGGTTTGCTTCTGTAATTGAATCTCTATCCGCATGGACGGATAAAACCAATATTTCAAATACATAATCAGGCACCACTTTACAATACAAATCATCTTTTTACAAATTTAGAAAGATGTTAACAAAATTATTTGAACTTCTATATTAGCTTTAATAAAATTGTTTAGAGATAAGATTTACTCTAATAGGCCTGAATTGAATTCTTCAGCTGTTGGATCTGGTGGTTGAAGAAAAAAAGGACAGGTGAACTGGAGACCAAAATTTTGCCTTCCCATCAATGAAAAAGGTGATTAAAAATCTAAAAGTCAGCTCTCTATTTCTTATCTCATAGTAACCTTCACCTGATTTCCAGCTTGCATAAAAAGCAGACGGCATCAATTTAAACATTACATGTAACAAAGAACAAGAAAAGAACATGTTAACTTCCTCTAAGAAAACAAAGAACTCACTTGGCAAATCCACAATTGACGGGAAAAGGGGAAGAAATGACCCAGTTGACATCATTGCTGGAAGAACCATCGAAAATGATTTCTCTAATCTGGAGAAGGGAAATCAGAACAAAACATGACATCTGCTGAAATCATTGTAGTGAAGAATCAAAGGAGATCCGATCTGCTTATTTAGGTTGAAGATTTACAGTGACCTTGGCACATTAGCCAAAGAAAATAATAGAAGGGAACTTTTCATTTTCTTTCTTTTCTTTTCTTTTCTTTTCTTTACTTTTGAGGTTTTGGGGGTGGGGTGGGGATTTAGGTCAATCTTTTGATATGTATACATAATCCATAATGTTTTTTATATGATCCCACAATAGCAGAAAATAAAAGGTGAAGAACATACTTTTCACCATTCCAAGCAATCAACTTTAACAGCAACGGAAAGAACTGCAGATAAATATTTGAGATGAAAAATATAAGTAGCACATCAGACCAATAGCAAATTAAACACAAGATTTTTGATAAAGAGAAATCCTAAATCATTTTGCATTATGCTAGGAATTGAAATTGATTGAGAACGGATAAAGAAACTTAAAAATTAAACTCAGTAACTTGTGGTCAAGAACAGATATTTAATACACATGATAATGTGCTTGAAAAAAGGTGTCTTAGTAATCAAAAGCCACAAAAAAGAGAGGTCAGAAAAGAAGACAAAAAAGCCTAAAAGAATATCGAGCACATATTCATATAACATAATGCAAAAGCTACTCTTGACTACCATTATATAATTTGTAGTAATTTAATCCTTGATAATGGCTGAATATAACTAATTAGCCTTAGCAAATCATGTGATATTAGCTTCATCGATTGAGCATCTCTACCTGATCCTAAGACCAATTATTAAAAAATTGTAAGTATCCAGGTAATTTGTCATTTCTTCTACCTGTCATTTCTTCTACCTAAATCTTTTGGTCTCTTTCGCCTCTTTCCCAATCTCAAGCTGATTATATTTTAAGGAGTCGAGGGAAAAACATAGCAAATGAACATGCCTCTTACTCTAAGCTATCCTATGAGTTCTAGACTAATATGCATGGCTTATGACTAATATGCATGTCAAATATAAGCCTACATCACACTTTTCTAAGCAGTATTCGCTTTACTAAGCCTTTTCCCATCAAGATGGGGGCATCTATACAACATAGGACACCATGAAAGATTGGACAAAATTTACTGTCTATCAGTCTATTGTCAACTTTCTATGTTGGTGACAAATTCCTTTCACAGAAAAACATGGGGTCCATAGATCTTGGAAGGCAAGTTCACAGGTAAGAAAATCTAACAGAGCGCATGCAGTTTGAGCTTGTATGACCATGCATTGTGCACGCCTCAAAACTATCTAAGAGTTAATGTTAGATTTTCTATACGGAGTTACAGAGTTGATTGTAAAGACCATACAGCACCAAAGAGCCGAATAGACATATTCAAAGCCTAATGAGGTGTAAGTATGCTGTCAGCAACATTCTTCCAAGTGATGAACAATTGACTGGCATTCACAGGAGTAGAAATAGCTGAGCAACTTTCCTTTTAGTCTATAGACAAATCATACTTGGAGAACTCTTGATCAAGGACAAGGCACTCAATTGAGCCAATGCTGAAACATGAGCACAAGAAAACTTTTGTGGGCACATGGTCAGATAAAGAGCAAGCACATTGGTATTAATAATGTTTGTCCACAAACAGTAAAAACAGCAGAACCTAGGATAAAACCATAGAAACTTCATTTGAATCAAGGGGAAATTTGATTCAGCCACCTGATCTTAAATGAACGTGCACAATTTACAAGAAATGATTACCTATTTGGATGAAAGCCCAAGTGTTCTCTTTACTATCATAGAATCATCATTGCAACAGTTAAGTGTTACGTTTTACTCCAGACAAATGTAACAAGAAGGCTATTTCATACGCCTAAAACATCAGAGAGTGATAATATTCTCTTCATGAACATACCTGTGGTAGCAAGGTAGGAAATGAACTGAGGAGCTTTGTTTTG
The DNA here is from genome assembly GCA_038442645.1 of Agave tequilana. Classification (NCBI taxonomy): domain Eukaryota; kingdom Viridiplantae; phylum Streptophyta; class Magnoliopsida; order Asparagales; family Asparagaceae; genus Agave; species Agave tequilana. The sequence continues at coordinate 59,922 of JAVJIF010020091.1, read as the reverse complement.
TTCAGGTTAAGGAAATCAAGGGTGGCTTTGGCCACAATGGGGTCTGCAAACTCTCTGCAAAGAATGACATAAAACAAATCAGCGGTCAAAGCAACAACTAAAATGGATGATTGTAACTATTTAACTATGTGGTTGTAAGCTTTTTTCTTAAAATTAAATTAAACAGTAAGCATTACGAGCAGGCAAAATGGCCTCTAAATAGATCCATTCAATTTAATTATTTGGATAGATTGTGTTTACAAATTATGAATTTGTGGAGAATTAACATTTTCATATGATTATTCACTCTTTTTTATAATATCTAAGGAAAGTATGCAAATTGATGCAATAAACTCTGGAATATGCACATGTACCTCCACATTTAGATTGGAAGAGGCAAATACCATGGTTTGAAATGTCAGTATCATAGGCTGAAGGTGATGTGAGATCAAAATCTAAAATTTTGAATTGAGGATACGAATATAGATCACAATCCGGTCCTAAGCTTCACCGCCTGCTGATTCAATCTATTAAATCAAATCAATACCAAAACAGAATTTTTTTTCTTCAAATCTTCATTACTTTATTCATTGAGTTGGCCCCCTTTAAATAGGCTTCACTTGACTCCAAGACTCAACTCACTTCCAATGTGGGACTAAACAAAAAACAAAAATATATATAATACTGAAAACAAACATGACCAACTAGACTCAGTCTAAACCCTAAATGCTAACCCAAACAAAATCTAAATAGACTCAAATGAAAAAAAAAACACAACTACGACACGTGGACTATACAGTTGTCCAGTAAAATCGAAATAAACAATGACAAGCACATCTCAAAACTAAAACCAAAGATGAATCGATGCAATACAGCGACAGCGACGTTGATAGGTGCGAAGAGAAGTCCGTATCATGTCCCCATCAACTCTCCCGTTGTAGGAAGAACTCAACCCTGTCGAGTAAAGTTCATGATGGCTCTCGTAGTATTCCAATAGATTCGAGGTCATCTCGAGTAAATATGCATCATCAGATTCATGATGACTATTCCAACGCAATAAATATCGTCTGCAACCGCCATCTCGGGTAGAGATAATTTGATCATTCTGAATGCTATCAATCTGTTATGTTGCAAATGAGACAGGTGCAAGTAAGTCGTGATGACAAGTGGAGTCTCTCAAAAAAAAGGCTCGGGGTAGGCTCATCAAGATCCACAAGTGGATTATCATGGTTAAAAGAAAAATATTTATATGCTACTAAGGCTAAAATATTAAATGTCAAACTAATCCCAAAATCTGAAGGTAAATCAGTTATATAGGCATTTGAATTAATTTTCTTGAGAATTTTATAAGGACTCGCGCTATGAGCATGCAATTTCTTAATAGTTCCTGGCGGAAATCGCTCATGTCGAATCCAGATCATTACAGAATCACCCTCATTAAATTCAAGATGTCTGCGGTGCAAATCAGCATGAGACTTATAATGCGCATTATTTTCTGAAATTTTCTTCTTGATCTCTTTATGCAAATATGAATATGTGATGTGAATGCAGATGCAGACTCGGATACCATAGGATGATGCGTCATAGGGATAAGATTTATAGGCTTTCTAAGTTTGTAACCATGCACGACTTTAAATGGACTCATACATATTGACTTATTCACTGAAATATTATATGCAAATCTTCAATGGGTAAAATAAGATCTCAATTTCTCAAATTCGCACCAACCAAGCACTGTAAAAGATTTTCTAGGCTCTCCTTGTCGAGAGACTTCGGATATCAAATTTAATGATTTCTTGATGCTTGATGCATCAGGTCGTTTGGTGTCAGGCAGAGCGACAGGTCGCATTGGGGCTAGTTTGACCTTTTTCATAGACAAACGAATAGAAGTTTGAACTCCCATAAATAGTGACATCTAGGTCATATAGCCATGGCCTGCCCAAAATGATACATTCTTAGGAACTACATCACACCAAATTTTATCTGAATAAGTGATAAATTGGATCGGGACAAGACGTCTTTTTTTAACGTCAATGGACGCAGAGTTCACTCAAAACACTTTATATGATTAATGATGGAAAATAGCCTTCAACCCAAATTTAGTCACCATGTTCAAGGCGACGGTGTTGACACAACTCTCACTATCAATTATAACCCGATAATTTTTTCACTTATTTTAGTGAGAGTTTGAAATATTGTGGATCGACTTCAGCCATCACTCTCCTTGGATTGAGCTAAAACGCACTTCACTACATTAAGCTAGCGGGTTATCCCGTCAGCGTCATCAATCGAAGGTGGGTGAATCCTCAAAAGACATTCTAAGGTGGTAGCCTGATCAACAACAAACTCAGCTTCCCAAACATTTTCAGAGTCATGGACAATCTCCTCTAAGTCATCTTGGTTACTGTGTGACTGAGTCTCAATAATTAAATTTCTAGTTTTACTCGGACATTGTGCAACAATGTGACCAAACTCCTGACACTTAAAACATTAATTTTATTGAACCGATCTAGCTGATTCACTGTAAACTCATTGTCTTTATCATCATGCTTCTGAGTAAAGTTACTAGATCTAAAATGAGACTGAGATTGGGACTGACTAGGCTGAAACTTGACAGTGGTGGCCTTGTTGGTATTATTCCTATAGTCTATGCATCTAGTGAAAGAAAAATCTTGGGAGCGATCTAAATCCTAAACAAGCTGATAAACATATTCTAGAGTGGAGATATCTCGCACAAAGAACTCACGCCTAAGATCTTCCCTAAGTCCTGAGCGAAATCTAGACAAGACCACGGTGTCAGACTCATTCTCGCCACACCTAACCATAAATGCATCAAACTTGGTGATATACTCTGCCACTGGTTGATTGCCTTACGTTACGTCAAACACTGTCATTGATCAACTAAGCGTTGTTTGTACGACAAAGGTAAATATTTCTCTTAGACTCATCCCAGGTCTAAACGATCTCCTGTCTTTTAAGAGTCATCAACTTCTCTACATTAGTCCAATATTACATAGTCTGACCAACCAATTTTATTTCGGCAAATCGGATCTGCCTCTCATCAGACATATTATACCCAGTCGAAATAATGATCCATGTTCGATGTCCAATTGAGAAAAAATTGGAGATTCAACTGACCATCAAAGGCGGGTGCTTCTAGTTTAATGTTCTGTAAGCTCATTTCATCGTGATCTGGTGGAAGGTTATCCTGGGTGTGTGATTTTCAGGTCGAGGTCCATTCTCGCTAATATTCTCATAGTCTTACGTTCTATTCTGTCTAACGTTCCCTATTGCTTCTCAACTCTTACTCGACATTGTCAAATCGAGTGGATAAGTCTTATAAGAGTTTTGCAATGCTAGCAATGTTGGGATTCATCTAAAAAATTGGGTCTCGAATGTGATGCTGAGTTCCACTACGAGTGGACATGCAATAGGGTGTTCCTAAATACAAAAATTTAGATGATATGGTGTTGTCCTGTAAAAATTATGATCTAAAATGATGAGTTTTCAGCGAACAAGCAATGCAAATTAACAACAAAATGAGGCCTAAGTGAAACCTAATAAGAATGAAAACTAATCCTAACACCTAACAATGTGCTAATGTGTGATGCACATGATAAATTAGAAATCAACAAGTAGTTCAATTATGGATGCCCACTAGAGTATCCCATAACTTATCAAACGTTAAGCATTAAGGATTTAATTAAGATGATCAAATAGTAGAAACCATGTAAGTAATATTGATCATTTTAATATTGCCTCAAGAGAATTAATCAAGTGCCTAGATTCAGAAAATAGTTCTATTTTAATAATTAGATTAGAGTAAAGAAAGGTTGACAGATTCACACGCTCAAAATTTTAGAGGAACAGCAGCAATATTGATAGCATCATGGATGAACCAATTTAGGAATAATCGAGACAATTTCTAATGTCGTTGGAAAAAAAAGTAAAATCAATAAAATTAGGATTACCTCAAAGAAACACCCACTGTCAATAACTGAAAGTCGCCCATGAAAGTCCTGAACAACAATAATATGGTATGGAAGAATACTCCTCGAAAACGGCTTGAATCGGGCCTAAAACGGCTTCTGAACCAACTTGATTGAGTCAGACCGAGTCAGTACTGAGTCAGAGTCGAGTCAACAATCAGTCAACTCAGTCGGATCGAGTCAGAGCCGACGGTTCGGGTCGGCTCGGTCGTCTCGGGTTCAGCTCAGACTGAGTTCGGTCAGCTCGGGTCAGCCGATGACGTCAGCGTCAACTTGGGTGAGCGATGATGTCAATGTCGGCTCGGATCAGCACGATCGGGTCAGGTCTGAACTGGGTGGATCTGGGTCACAAGCACAAGCGGGTCGGATCTGAAGCAGACTGATCTGTGATCTAGGGTTCTCTGCACCTCGACACGCTGATCTGATGGGATCTGGCGGCGGCGACGAAGCGGTGGAGACGACGAAAGGATCTAGATATGATGGCAGCAATTGGATGTCGAAGACGATGGAGCTAGAGAGGAGATGGTGGCAACTGTGGAACAATGGCAACGACTAGGTCGGAGCTCGATCGGATCTGAAGTCACGGCAGCGTTGTCAGCAGTCAGCGGTGAAGGCGGAGAGAGGGGGCGACAGGTTGAAACAGTGACGAAAATGGTAGATGTGTTGAGTTGTTTGCAGTTGGCAGAAGATGGTGAGAGTCGGCGGGTGCCGCGACGGTGAAGACGAGGTGGCTGTGGGGGTGGGAAGGCGATAATCGAGCAACTAAAGTTAGGGTTTTGGTTGGATGGAGGAAGAAGGAGATAAACAGTGGGTGGTGGTGATTTTTGGAAAATTTGATGAGAATTTTGGGGATTTTGCTACAGTTTTTTAAATAAAAAGAGCATGTTTTTAATAAAAAGAGCATGAATTTAGCTCAATTAACAAAATTGATGTGAGATCAAAGGCTAAAATTTTGAATTGGAGATATGAACACGGATCGCAATCTGATCTTAGGCCTCACCACCTATTTATTCAATCAATTAGATCAAACCAATACCAAAACAGAATTTTTTTATCAAATTTAGGCCCTTTTAAATAAGCTTCACTTGACTATAAGATTCAACCCACTTCCAATGTGGGATAAAACAAAAGTAACAAAAATAAATATAATGATGAAAACAAACATAACCAACTAAACACAATCTCAACCCTAAATGCTGACTCAAACAAAGTTCAAAAGGACCCAAACGAAAACCAAACACAATTACGATGTGTGGACTAAACATTATCCAGTAAAATTGAAATAAACAACGCCAAGCACATCTCGAAACTAAAACCGAAGGTGATGATCGATGCAATATGGCGACGGTGACGCTAATAGGTGCGAAAAGAAGTCAATATGATGTCCCCATCATAAAGTTTATAATACTGCAATATATGCCATTTTGTCTCAACCGTACCGGTGACTTTGTTAAATAATTTTAAAATATCTAAATTTTTTAAGATAGGTAGCAATGTTTTGGCATGTTTCTTAGAAAACTAATGGAGTATTAATCAAGTTTTAACAAAATATAGTACTATAGAATAATTGGTGTAATCTTGATGACTTATATTTTTATTAATTGTAAATTTATCTATAACTTTAGGATGAATTATTTATTTTTCAGATTTTGTATTTAAATATAGCATGTTTACATGATGTAATAGTTGATGCAACAATATGATTTTTATTGTTTTTTCAGTGTTCATAGTTTATTAGACAATCATTAGTTTAAAGGTTGCACTAATACGGGTACAACGCCACAACAAGTCTGAAAAGTTCAGGATAAGAGTACTTTGTGTATACGATAATAACAAATAATAAATATATATATAGCTTAAAAAAAGGTATTATGTGAAAAGGAATATCTATAAAAAAAAACATATACAGTTTAAAATGAGAAGTTCTTGGATTTGTATGCGGATATACATGTCATCTGGTTTTCGTTTGACTCTGTAGTTAAGGACAAGACAAATGGCTTGCTACCTGGAAATAAAAGAGGACATTTGGCAGATTAAAATAAAAAGAGAATTTGTTTAGCTAGCAAAGAAGGAAAAATATAGGGAAATTGAAGCACATGCTCCTTTTGGTTGTTTTTCCTTCTTTGCTCTTTCCTTTTATTTTCTATTTTTTTCCTTCTCATTTTATTTCCTTTTTGTTGGCTTTCCTTTCTTTTCTCTTTCATTTTTCTTTCCTTTTGCCTTCTCTCCTTTTCCTTGTATTTCCTTTCTTTTCTTTTCTTTCCTTTTATTTTCTATTCATTTCTTTTCCTTTTTATCTTCTTTCCTTTTTGTTGTATGTCTTTTCGTTTCTTTTTTTCTTCGAGTTTCTATACTTTTTAAACTAATAGTTGGATTCCTATCAGATTGTATTGGAAAATATCAACATGTATCAGCTAATAAAAACAGGATATCGCAGATAGCCACCAAAACTATAAATAAATCAGTGATACTTAACAAGTTTTGGCTGATACCAATTTCGAAGGCCCGATATCATATCGGGTAGGCCAAAATCTGATATGATATCATTGATATGTATCAATTTTGGTTGATATTTCTAACCGTACAAATATATATCAACAGGGATTATTCCTTTTATCTTTTACAAGTAGGTTATATGGTAAAAACATTTTATATGTGTGTTTGTATGAGAAACACCCTCTCAGATAGAAACAAGAGCGCATCCAGTGGGAATAATTCCTTGTCCTCTTAAAGTAGCTTATCAATACAATAGAATATAATGTATATAACAAGGTTTGAAATCTCATAATCAGTACTGTATTGGCCAAAGGTTTATTGTATTGTATCGACAATATAAGGAATATCAGACTTTTCATCATGGTGGTATCGTTAATTCTTTAAAATATTCTAAAAGGTACTTCAATTTTGCTTTAAAAATTAGTGAGTTGATATGCTTCTTGTTTGAGTTTAGCATACTCATGAATTGTCCAAATTTCCTTGGTTGACTCTTAGATCGTATTGAAAAAATGATCCCACTTTTCTTCTTGTACAGCATCTTAAATGATCAAGTAGTATTATAATCATTTCCTTTAAGGGTAACCATGTTCTAACTCTTTTCTAGACATCAAGTCAAAAGTTTAAATATATATGTATAGGGTGCCAAGTGTATTGATAAAGGTTAGGTTTCAGCAAATATGTTGTTTTTCTTTTAAAGATTCTTTCAGCAAATCTCTCTTTTGAATGAGTTGAATGGATTGATAGCATCGGCACTGGGGTTGATTTATAACTTAAAAGCTTCATATTCTAGCATTAATTATATCTAATTCCAAAATTCATTAGAGACAAAAGGTAACGGACACTAAAAAGAACATTTGAATAATTAGATGATCATGAGTTGAGAGGGTGTTAAGGATTGACGGGTGTGACACACGGACAATTAATTGCAGTTCATCTTTTTCTTTCCTTGAGATTTTTTTTTTTTTTTTTTTTTTTTCCTTTTGTTGTGTGTGTGCACGCGCGCTCAAGCCGAAGCAAAGTTTTTCTGATATTGGTAATGGTTTTGGTATGGGTTGATTCATCTCAAGCTGGTCGAAACAATACAAATATTACGATATGTATCATAATCAGATGATATACCAAACATTGGTATATATTGTAATAAGAGAGGGAGAGAGAATTGGCACAAGCATGCAAGCAACATAAGCTACATAGTTTAGAGCTCATGAAATATATAAACATAAGAGAAAAGAAAAAACTCTATTAAGAGCCACTTAAAATGCTCTGCAATCTAAAAATCACGTAGCAATTAATAGGGTAGGAGTTAGGAACACTCTAAATAAGGTGTCATAATAAAGGAAAAATAAGTGTTAATAGACATGTGATACATCGTATCTAGACATGTATATAAACATGTGATACATTATATCTAGACATGTATACTTTCCTTATATTCTTCTCTCCATTTTTATATATATTGATGTAATTCTTGGTGAAAGAATATACAATAATATACAGAAATTTCTCCTCCTTCAAATTATCATTGTATCAAAGTCATTCCTCGGCTGATCGTCGTTCTACGCTATCAACAAGCCTGCATTGGGCCGTACTCGCATAGCGTGTGTCTAGTGCCGGGCCACTTTCGCCTCGGGCCATCTCTTCATCTTCCGATATTGTCGACCTGGATAGCATCTTACTCCAGCACTGCCTCTGTCACATTTCTGCAGAATTCATATAGTCGAGTTACCGTAAGCCCTTGTACCTCTGTCCTTTTTATGCACGTGTCATTAGTGATCACCTCTGCCCTGCATGGCTGGTTTTGCCCGCCATTCTCGCTGTCAACGAGAGACGATCGACGAGCGATGACTTCACCATTTCCGCCGCCGACGAGAGCTATTCGACTAGCGATGACTTCACCATTCCCATCGTCGATGAGAGACAATCGATGAGCGTATTTTGGTGTTTGATCCACCGTGAGTTTGAGGGAGGGTGTTAACAGACATGTGATACATGTGAACATTGTATCTAAACATGTATATAGACATGTAATACATTATATCTAGACATGTATACTTTTCTTATATTCTTCTCTCCACTTCTATATATATATATATATATATATATATATATATATATATATATATATATATATATATACATATATATGTATGTATGTATGTATGTACATACATACATACATACATACATATATATATATATATATATATATATATATATATATAATCCTTGGTGAAAGAATATACAATAATATCCAAAATTTTCTCCGTCTCCAAATTATCAATAAGAAATGAAGGGAAATAAAAATTAGAAGGCATGCACATAGTTCTTATTGATCCAATGTTGCTAGATGCTACAAGCGAGCACACATACTAGGATGAGAAGATATCAGAAGGTAGGTCTAGAAAGAAATACAGGTAGACACCTTATTCAAAAATCTGAAACATCTACATGAACTCGTAACCAAAGATTAACACTGAAAGGAACGGCATGGAAATTGAAACGCAATGATCTGAATCATCTAGTTACTAAAGTCAAGTGTGCTCCACTGCCGAATGCAAATGACAGACATAAAAACATATGAGATGACCATCGGACATGTGTGCTCGTAATAAACAATAAAGAGGGAGAAAAAACACTAATCAGAAAACTCAGAAATTTGGAGATAAGAGGGACATTGGGTAGCCAGGCAACTGAATAAATATCCAAGGGAAAGGCTTCTCTTAGTAGGAGAAGGGCGATACTGAACTAGATGACATTAAACTATTTTTAATTTTTCTATACTATAAAAATCATTAAAAAATTAAAATATATATGTAATCTATAGCCTTAGGCTCATACTAATACATGTCCATCTATAATAAAGGCTATACAAACATATAATTTGTTTGCTCAGTTTCATTTCAAAGTAATATCCAATAGTTGTTCACACGAAACTGATTGTTATCGGAATATATTTAAATAAAGGACATTTAACAAATTCAGATTCAAAGTACAGGACATCTTATCCATGTTATGCTCTATAATGTTATTCAACAACAACAACTAAGTCATTTGTCCCAAGTATTTGGGGTAGTGTACATGAACCAAAAGAGAATTATGCCGGATCGGGCACATGGATCAGCTTTCTCCACTCATTCCTATCGAGCAATATGCCTTCATAAGACCTTTAGCCTCTATATCTTGTCGTATTACCTCCATCCATGTTTTCTTCGGTCTCCCCTGCGCTCTCTTAACTTGCCCTAAATTGATACGCTCTACTCGTCGGACTGGCGCATCTGTAGGTCTACGTCGCACATGATCAAAGCATCATAGGCGGTTTTCTCACATGCCCTAAACTATAATGTTATTCAATAATACAAAAATAAAATAAGCAACGAGAACTACTAAAATAGGGAGCTCATAACCAAAGCCACCTATAAAAATAAAACTTTACTAATTAATTGGTTTTGCAATGAGTAAAACATGACTAAGAGATTCTGTAATGCCTAGTCATATGACGAATATGAAGAAATTGACCGACATGGAGTCAAATGCATCTAACAACTTAAACCAATTAGAAGATCCATATAATATTTTGGTTCTTATATCAATGTCTATCACTAAGTACAATAAAATGTTGTTTTAACTGAGACAACCAAATAGAGTAGATATCCTCTCTGTGTTGGTTGAAAGACTCCAGAAATCCAAATTATTATTCCCACTATGTAAAGTCTACATATGCAAACTTGAAAAATGATTAAGCCTCCAGTTATCAGCAAATAAAGTAGACATCTTCTCTATGTTAGTTGAAAGACTCGAGAAATCCATATTATTATTCCCACTATGTAAAGTCTACATATGCAAGCTTGAAAAATGATTAAGCCTCCAGTTATCAACAAGAAGATTATACTTGGACATCAAGAAACATACGCTCTTACGTGAATAAATAGCTAAGACCATTAGATTTTTTGTACACTAAAATAGTTTTACATTATTAGTCATAATATAAGAATCAATTGGTTTAACAAATAGATGTTGCTTGACAAATTTCATGCTCCATAGTTGTAGTTTTTATAGTGTCTTGCTGTTATTAAGGCTCTGGGTTTTGCATGCATTATTTCATGCCTTAACTTAAATAACGTTCAGTTATATCCAAGGACCTTATTCGAAAACCATATGAATACGAGAAAGAAACTCTATTTCAAATATGCACAAATGAAGGCAAAAGTTCAATGCTCAATTCTGCATCTCATTGGCTTAAAAAGAATCAAATTTCAAGGCTTTCAAACAATGGACTGAACCGTTCCGTTACCTGCTTAAACATGATCGGAAAAAAGTCCTTAAACTAGGGTCAGCATCATGAAGAACCATTTCTCCAAAATCAAGAAAAAATTGAAGGATAGTCTGCAATATAGAAATTACAAGAAGGATTAGTTTTGGTACTGCTAGCTAAAAAAAACTGATTAAAAAATAAGGCAAGTCAGGCAGATTGTACAAAATAAATGGTTCACTTGGCAAATTGATGGGTGTCGGTATGTAAAATTTTCCTTGGTATATTATGGTTAACAACTCTGTCCCAACAATAGTCATGAGAGAAAAAAATATGAATTCGCTATTCTGTACAAATATGAAGTAAAATAATGAGGGATAGAGTTAAAGCACTAAAAGTATATATATTTAGTAAATGTCCAAAATAGTATTTTAGAAACAAGGAAAGGTGTGTGAAACTTAAAATGTGAAAATTCAAAATAAAAATTTGACATGATTAGCAATGCCATGAGCCAGTCTAGTAAGACACGTAGATTCAGTATTAAAAAATTATTCCAATCTTCTTTCAACTTATTAAACCAATGTACCAGAGACCTTCATTTATTGGTATAGGTATCACATTGTACACTATGCTTTTAAGCCTGTAATTAAATGTGCATGTGGAGACCTCCACTTATTGAGACAGGCATCAGATTATGTGCAATGCTTTAAGCCTTTAGCTGTGTGTGTGCGCGCGCGCGCGTGTGTCTATAAAGGAAGAAAAATGTGCTTCGCGACTATTCATAGTATCCAAGACGTGGATACTGTTACCAAAATTTAAGGAATTGACCTTCCAAATTGAATATCTATGCCAGCGTAAGATCTATATGAGATCGAATGCACATAAAACTTCCTAAAAACAAAAAATAAATGATTTTGAGGTGATTTACTCATGTATCATGTGCCCACAAAATTAAAGCTTTAAATACTTCATAAAATTGGTTGTCTTTGCTTGATCCGAGTTAAATCATGTGAAAATCATTTGATTTCTTGTTTTCCATATAGCTTATGTGTAGTAGATCACATCTCCTACCAAATAGTTCATTGTGATCTTCATCCACTAAGCTATAAACATGTAAGAGATCATACAATGTATAAATCTCTAGCCTACTCATCAAGTGCTTATTGAAAAAATGCCAACGTTGCAATACTTGATGAGTGAATTAAAGATCTATAAATTGTGTTTTTAGGAATGAAAATGTTGTTGGACAGTTGGGATCACCCATAGAATGGCCCATTAAGTAGCTATAAGTCATTCCACATAGTTTCAAGGTTTCACCTCACATCCCCTTTCGAATAAAACAGTAGTAAGCCTCTATCCCAAGCCTTTGGGGTCGAAAAGGATTTCTTTTCTTTCATTCCCTTTAAGGTCATCTCCTCAGTCGAGTTAACAACTACCATATCCTCATCAGTTGACTATGTCCATGTTCATTGAGGACTAATTTCTATTCCTTATTCCTCTATTAACTACACTTCTAGGCTCCTTGTAGGTGCACATATGGCATTCATGTCGCGTGTCCAAACCATCTCAACTGGTCCTCCTTAGTCTACTCATAAGAGGAGCTACCTCTAATTCTTATGGATGAACTCATTTCCTCTCCTATTTTTATGCATATTGCCTGCTCATCCATCTCAATTCCCATTTTGGCTAAATTCATTTTTTGGACATAATGGTTCTTAATTGGAAAACATTCTTGCCCACAGACCATTGCTAGTGTCAGAGCTTTCTTATAAAATATCCCCTTCATTTTATTGGCATTTCATAATCCCACAACACTCCAGAAGGACCACTTTAATCATCCCACGTCCTCCTCATACACAACATCAAACCATCATCATGAGTGATTTACCCTAAATTACCAAGCAACACTCTTGTGTATTTATTAGCCATCAATCTGCACCATACACTAGTGTTTTTCTCAGTTTAGCTAAAGTTACATCCCATGATTTCCCTTTTTTTGTTCTTATTCCAAATTTTTTGATTCAAAAGCTTTTCTCCACCTTTGCTCCAGAAATCATCCCTTCGCCAATCTCATCAGCACACCGTGTGTACTGTGTATTAAAAATCCAATGAAAGTTGCTATTACCAAAGTCAAAAGAAAAGGAAGAGAAAAACAACTTTGCCTCTTATATATCTGAAAGTTTAGGGTCGCATCCTATGACCAAAACTACTTCAAAATATCCAAATAAAAATTATAAAAAAATGCATGGCCCATAAAGCCGTTTAAATATTTCTTGGTCATCAACCTACTTTTACGCTCAATTCTTCTCACAATTTTTCTACATTCCATATACTACATTTTTCCTTATGCTAAATCTAAGTCATTCAAATTCTAATGCTTCTCTCCACCTTTCTACTTTGAAAAATCATAATATGGATTTAAACATGGAAATTTTGAATTATACAAAACATCCATAACAAAAAGAAAACTTCAAATCATCCAGAATAATAAAGATTACTATCAAATGCATACCAATAAGGCCACTGGAGTGCTATCAACAAATATGATTACTCCTATCAACTAACTGTTGTGAATTCCAAGGGAGAACGCCCCAACGACCGGATCGATTGGGGCAGCGCAGCGACGAACCACAGGATCCACTAAGGTAACTTGAAGAAGAGAAGAAGATATTTCAAAATAGATAGAAAGCCAACACACAATATAACGTGGTTCCACTGATCAAACAAATCGTGTGTATGTCTACGAGAGAAGGGGGAGAAACTTTATTAAAATTTGGGGGAATACAATAAGAATTACTTACACCTCACGCTGAGAAGTTACAGGCCCTTGATGGCCACAAAGAACAGCGAACCCTTATGGCTAAGCTTTTCTAACGAATTTCTCACCTAAATGAATTACACACTTAAGAATTACAAATTCATAAGATTCTCTTGAAATACATTGAAGACCACCCCTAAGGGGTTATTTATTGACCAAAGAACTCTCCTAATCCTATACAAACTCCTTTAATCAAAATAAAGGAAACTTGAATCCAACTCGGACTCAAAGCACCTTTTATCAGAATAAAGGAAGTTGGAATCTAGCTCGGACTCAAAACAGATCTAGAAAAGAAAACTGTCAAATCCGATATTAATTGACTACCTTCATGACGTATTCACGTCATAATCCTAACAATCTCCCCCTTGACTGAATATGTCCAAGTCCGAGAATAGCCACCATGTTCCATGTGCTCGCATCCATACACAATTGAACAAACTTAACTTCATCTCCATCTCACTCCCTCTACTCCATAACCCCCTCACGAGGTCACATCTTGATTAGGTCGAATAAGTTTAGGCCCAACCTGAATTTATTACCCAATGATCTCCTTGATCTACACAAGTTTTATAAGAATTTACTCCACCATAGGAGTAACGATCTGGACTACCTTGTTGCGCGCCTAGTCCCAATCTCCCTTTGGGGTACAATTGAACATCTAAGCTTAAATCCATCGTTGTCTCCGATTGTTCCACAACCGCCGCTTTTGAAGTCGAGGATAACTGCAATCCAGCAACTATAACCTCCGAATTCCGCAATATATATACATTGCCGACACGTTCGGCTTGAAACATCACATGGACCTCTTTGAAAACTTCCATAAGATCACCTTTCGAACTGAAACAGAACTTCTCTATGTAGGGCTCCAAGAGAGATGAGATTGTACCTTGATTCGGGAACATGACGAACGCCTTGAATATTAGTGATGCATCCATCATGAGACCGAAACTGGATTGCTTCTTCGCCAATCACCTTACTTGTAGCAGACTTCCCCATGAAGACTTCTCCACTTGAACCGAAGTGTATGAAGAGAACATCTTTCTATGGAACTGATGTGGTGTGAACATTCAAATCTATGACCCACATATCTTTGTTACCAACTGGTCTGTCTGTAACAGATAAAACGTCGCAATGTTTTTCATCTCCTTCAACCAGTTCAGTGCTATTAGCATCTGGTTGTTTCTTCTTTCGAAGCCAACACTCAGATCTAATGTGCCCCTTCTTGTGACAATAGTTGCACGTCAAATTCTTGTGTTTTGAGTAACCCGTGAAACTTTCATTATTACTCCTCTCTTGAATAATGAACTTGCCCGGAATCATCATGATGAGACTCACCCGTCAACTGGGTGTCAATTTTGTCTTTATTGAACAGATGCTCCTGAATCTCATTGACCTTAATTGTTGACTTTCCTTCATAGATGATAGCTTTCCTAAAGCTCTTATATGAGGAAGGTAAAGAACACGGTAATAGAAGTATTTGATCCTCATTTTCTATCTTATCAATATTGATAATGGAGAAAAATTCTGCAATGTGAGACTTATTAGGTGTAACATCATGCATGCGGAGAAGAAAGAGACGTTGCTTCAAAATAAACCGATTCGCCAACAACTTCTTCAGATAGTGGTCCTGAAGTCACTCCCACAGCGAGGACGTTGTTTTCTCTATAGAAAACTCATCCACACTTCGTCCGTCAAGCAAAGCTAAATAACTGTCAAAGTTTTCTCATCCAACTCCTGCCAAGTTTCTTCCTTCATGTCTTGAAGCTTTTTCTCCCTCCCAAATAGGGCTTTCTTCAACTCACTCTGGTTAAGGATGACGTTCGTCTTAATCTGTCATCTGTTGAATTTGATGATACCATCGAACTTCTGAATATCGAATTTGATCGCAGACATCTTCAAGTTGACCTTGATACCAATTGTTGGGAAACAATATGTATGATCTGATACCAATTGTTGTGAATTCCAAGGGAGAACGCACCCACAACCGGATCGAATAGGGTGGCACAGCGGATATGAACCACAGGATCTACTGAGGCAACTTAAAGTAAAGAAGAAGAAGATATTTCATAGTAGATAGAAAGTCAACAAACAATATAACGTGGTTCCACCGATCAAACAGATCGTGTGTACGTCCACGGGAGAAGGGGGAGAAACTTTATTAAAACTTTGAGAGAGTACAATAAGAATTACTTACACCTCATGCTGAAAAGTTACAAGCCCTTGATGGCCGCCAAGAACAGTGAACTATTGTGGCTAAGCTTCTACGACGAATTTCTCACCTAGATGAATTACACCCTTAGGAATTACAAATTCATAAGATTCTCTTGTAATACATTGAAGTCTACCACTAAGGGTTTATTTATAAACCATATAACTCTCCTAATTCTAAACAAACTCCTTCAATCAGAAAAGAAAACTTGAATTCAACTCAGACTCAAAACACCTTCAATCAGAATAAAGGAAACTTGAATCTAACTCGGACTCAAAACAGATCCAGAAAAAAAAACATCAAATCTGATATTAATCAACCTTCATGACGTATTCACGTCATAATCCTAGCACTAACATATACTTAAACATGGAAATTTTAATTATATTAAACATCCATGAACAAAGCTACTTCAAATTATCCAAAATTAACAAGTTACCCACCAACAAGAGGAGTCCATTGGAGGTCTGCGACTGGGGCAAGGCCGAGACCGCTCTCTGAAACAGCTTGTCTATCTGAGGATAAGTCCTAGCCAGCAATTCCTCCGACCCCCCTTCTTTGCAAATCTCGTAAATTTTCCCAACCTTCAGTTATTATTGCATCAAATGGACTCGAGATTAAATAAAGACAATTAATTGGAGCAGTAAGCAAAAGAGAGAGGGCAGAGAGAGAGAGAGAGAGAGAGAGAGAGAGAGAGAGAGAGAGTACCGATTTAAGAATGTAGGGATCTGAAGCGGGGTCGGCGGCGGCGGAGGAATCTCTGGCGTTGGCGGAGAGAGATCGGAGGTGGAACTCCCAGTCGCCCTCCAGCTTCGCCATTTTTTCTTACAGAGATTTTTTGAGAAAATGTATCGGATCTGCATCGGGTTTTATTTGAGAGAGAGCGGGGGGCAAATGGGTAAAGGGTTAACAGGTCTACCCTCATCCGTTCATCTGATTCTGATGTTTAGGACCCTTTTTCCCCTAAAAATTGTTAATAAAAGGTTTGCAAGCCTTACTTTTGTAAATTAAATTATATTTTTCTAATTTGTAGTTTCACTCACTTTTCAGTAATTGTTTGGTTTGTAGTTAAGTTTTCTTAATTGATCTGCAGTTTGCACATAACTTGACTATAAAATATCAAATTGAAGTTTGTTTGACTATTGATACAAAGGGTCTGATTGACAATCAAGAAAAGAAGGGAAGGAAGGAAGAGAGGAAAAAAAAAATTAAAATGAAAATCCCTCTCTCTATCTCTCTCCTCTCTGCTCTCTCTCAATGTCTCGGTCCTCGTGTTCTCACTCCTCATCTGCAGCCCAGATGGAGGGAAGATTTTTTCCCTCAGCCGTCATTCTCCAACAAACAATCAACCTCCTTTTCTCATCCGATCATGCGTCAGACCCTCGATAGCTATCTTCCCTCTCTTCCTATTTCTTCCTCTCTCATGCTGTCAAACAATCACGATCAAAATGTGGTTATTTAACTCTAAATATTGATATACTAGCATTTTCCAAATGTCTGGATTTTTTCTTAGCTCATGAGTTCTGTTTTCTTGACCTTCTCATTTGTTTTTTTTTGTTTTTTTTTTTTTTGGGGGATGTCAAATTTAATCAGTAAACAAAATGAATCACCATAGAAAAAAAAATGAAACTCCTCTTAAAGAAGAAATGATGAAACAAAATTAATATCGCACGATTATGCCTGGTCCTCCTCTTCGCCCATAGATCACTATTAATCTGAACGAACTACACCTTGAGCTCGAGTAGTTTTTTTAGAGACTAATAAGCCATTGCCATTATGACTTTACATTTTGATTCGAAGATCTCTTCACCCGTCATGGACAGAAAAAATCAAGCACACAAATTAGATAAGAAAGTGTCATGTTACTTAAGTTAAACGCAATTGGCTTTAACTTTTCATGAAAACTTATATTTCCTCTTTATATTCTAATTTGACTCTAATTTGAAGAGACTCTGTATTGACATAAAGTTAGTGGAACTATAGTTTAGAAAACTACACAGTTATAAATTATGGGTTGCATAACTTCTACTACATATTTAAAATAACTATAGCTTATAAAATTTCAAAGTCAAACAAGCCTTTAGAATTTAAGCCCCATATCTCATGGACTACTACGTAAATATTAGTAGCTGAACTTACTTTTCTAAAAAACAATAGAGAGGTAAAATAATTATTGTAAATCCATATTGTAGATCATCTTTTAAGGTCTTAAGGTTATTGTAAATCCACATTGCATGAAAGAAATATTCAAATAATTTGGTTCCTTGACTAAAAAAACAAGGTGTCTGTGTGGTGGGTGGCGGGTGTTCGCGCCTCTCTTTTATCTTTTCTTCTTTTACCATAGGTAGCTCTTTTTTGTCACTATCATTGTTACCTTAGAAATTCAAGTCCCAACTAATTTGAGTTTTTTTCTTCTTTTTCTCGTGTCGTTTCTCCTTTTCTTTGTTGTTGCAATCTTGCTTTCTATTCTTAGCACCGTTTCTTTATTTTTCATCCTCCATTTACTGTTATCGTGCCTTTTCCACTATTTTTTTCACATGCCCTGTTTCTAACTTGACAATAATTATCATTTATAATTTATTTCACAAATCAAAATTATAGACAATTTTTATCGCGCAAATATTTCGCTGATATATATATATATATATATATATATATATATATATATATATATATATATAGTCACGAAGTTTCTATTTGCATGACCTTGTACGAAATTACACTTTCTTATTATTATAGCTTCAATTTAACATCCATAGCACGTGAAAAGTTCAAAAAGATATCAATGAATCCAACAAAGTAATAATATTCATATTTTAACAAGAGACAGATATAACACTTTATGTTACCAATAATTATTACCCTTTTCTTTTCTCTCATTTCAAATTAAGAAAATCAATTAAAATTTAGAAAATGCATAATGTGTGACACCCAAAAAGGAATAATAAAAGAAAGAAAAAGAAATATCCGACAAAAAAAATACTAAAAACAGCCGGGTGGATGAACTTTGTACTGTCTCCGTAAAAGCGTAGACGGGAACGTACCCGTTATAAATTTACAATATCCCCGCATCTTTCACCCGCCCACACACACGCCAAAAGAGCCCGCAGCGAAGCAACGGCCGTGCCCCCCCCCGCCCCCTCTCGCAGTTTAATCCATTCCTCTCTCTCTCTCTCTCTCTCTCTCTCTCTCTCATTTCAAACCCTAAACCTAAAGAATTCCAATCAATTCACCACAAATCCCCCCCCCCCCCCCCCCCCCCCCCCCCCCCAAAATCGACTATCCTGCCGTCTCAAACCCTAGCCCTAATGGAGGAGGAGAGATTCCCCCTCCTCCGTCGGCCCGAGAGCCCCCCAGGCTGCCGATATCTGGCCTCATTCTCGATCGCTTCCGGGCTTTGGCGCGGGACAACGACGAGATCGTCCAGGTCTACGAGGAGCTGCTGGCGGAGCTCACGTTCAACTCGAAGCCGATCATAACGGAGCTCACGATCATCGCCGGGGAGCAGAGGGAGCACGGTGAGGGGATCGCCGACGCCATCTGCGCGCGGATTCTCGAGGTGAGCGATTGGATTGTTGGGGATTTTGAAGAGTTTTGATGGGTAGGAATTGTTTTTTGTCCCGTTGCATTGGCGTAGTTCAAAGTGAAGTGATCAAAATTTCTTCTTTTTGAGGCAGGGGTTGAGTTGTACGTGTGTGTTGACTACATTAGTGTTAAGTTTTAGGCTCATGATGCATTATAAGGGTTTACCGTTCTCAATAAATTTTCTGAAGTTCAGTGAACATATTTAAAGTATAATTATTTTGTTATAATCCATGCATGTTCATGTTTTGTTTCAATGACATCAGTTTGTCTTTCACTGTGCTTAACACAAACTACAAGACAAAACTTTACGACCGGAATTAATTTATCACAGTATCCACCACATTGGGTTCCTTAACTAGATAGTCTGGTACATATCTTCTCCAACAGTGCTGCCCATAAAATCTCCTGAATTGATTCGATTCACTTCTAAACTAGCTCAAAGATTAAAAATTCAGATATTTCAAATGAATATCTTTTATGTCACCTATTTTCACTAACTCGATTCACAATGAGTTCCAGCAGTATAAATCATTAAAAGCTTAATTACTGTAACACCAAATTTCACCTTCTGTATTTTGTGCCCGATGTGAAATGAAGAGAGGCACGGAGTAGATAAAGAGATAACAAGGGGGTATTGAGTACTGTGGAGCTCCAATTGCTAAAACTGTTATAAGCTTAATCACTAAAAACCCAAATTTCACTTTATATATTTTGTGTCTGATGTGTGAGGGAGGAGAGACGAGGAGTAGATAGAGAGATAAAAAGGGTACCAGAAGTATTGTGGGGGCTTTGATTGCTATTGGTGTTGATTAAATGTTGTGTTCCCGACATCAACTTTTATTTGATAGTGATGGGACCGTCAAACCTCTCAATTTTTAGCTTAAGTGCTTGCACAATGTGCGAGGGAGGGAATGGCTTCAAATTCTGTTGGTTTAGTACCCAATTCTGTCGGGGTTGTAACTGTGGTTTATGCATGCACATAAATGGACACGTCAAATGGCCGCATAAAATGGCTTTACACAATAACATGGAGAATGGGGGACAAAGAGCAGAAATAGGAACAAAAGAACGATTCTGATCTTGCTGTTATGATCTGCGCCTTCTTTACAGCTATGCTTGTTGTCTTCATTGATAGCTGCCTCCATGCGAGTGAAAAACCAGGAAAGGGAGAAGGTTTAAGGCATCAATTCCTAACCCTTTCCCCGCTTATTAATAGCATGTCAATCTTCTTTGTTTTGTTGTGGGCCTAGCCTACCTACTCTTTAGGTAAGGGAAGATCTCCAGTTTTTCTTCTCTAAATTTCTAGTATTACCTTTTCTTCTCCAAAACTCTCCTCCGTTCTGGACTCTATCTCTTCTTATTTGGTAGCCCAATAACATTTCCTTGTAGATCGTTGCCATAAAACAATGCAAATTTATCTACAAGATTTCGCAAAACAATTTGCATCTTTGCTTGTAAGGTGTTGAATCTTTTGTGCTCTTGTTGATATTTATGAGATACTCCATACCATTTTTCAAGGATCGGATTTCCTCATCCTTCTATAAAATCTGATATTTTCTTCGATAAGTACAAGCTACAAAGGTGATGCAGAAAGTGCACTGCATCATTATTTTGAGTTTGACATCTCTCTTAATCCAACTCAAAGAATAGATGTGGCTTAATCTCCAACCTAACTTCAGGACTAGTTCCTCGAAAATCATATTCTTCTATTGGTAGGATCAAGGATCTCCCTAAGGGTCCAAGCTTCAACTGAATTTTCAATAACGAACTCCTCTCATTTTGTGGAACCTGCTGAATTGACTTCATTATAAGAGTAAACTTCTCGTTTGACTCCTTTATTTATCCTTCTTGAGTGGTAGTCGATTAAGAGGTCCAAATTATTGATTTTACCCACCAAAATTAACCCAACTACCCCGGAGTCTCAAAAAATTGAATGAAGAAAAAGCAAATTTACCCTTAAGCACCCTCCCAAGATTGACAAAGAAGTAGTTGGGTCTAATTGACAGCAAAGTAATTGGTGTTAAGATGAGGACTTCCCTTCCCCTTAATTCGACTGTTCCTTCTCATGTAGTTTAGACTGTTGTGTCTCATCCTATCTCGTGATACTGTCACAACAGCTTCATACCATTTATTTTGTCTTGCGCCTCTCTTTCATCCACATTTAGCTTATGCTGTCTTTTGGGTGCCTGATACAAGGAAAAGAAGAGAGATTGGGAATAGTGTAAGGTCATAGAAAAAGAGAGCAGGAGAAATTGTGGATGCTGTTTCAGCCAGATTCTTGAAATGTAACTTTATGTTCTGTTGGTTTGTTTTCCTTTTGCTAAAAGGTTGCATCTTATGCTTTTACTCTTGGATAGTTGATGGTCTACTTTTTTTTAATCAAGTTCTGGACTTGGATTTTGGAATCAATCTGGCTTAGAAATATTAGTACTTTGAGCATGATATTCTTCAAAGTTTTCAACCCATTTTTTTATATGGGGAAACTACTGAATTGGTTCTTCATATACTGAGATTCAGTTACTTCCTTTGCTCTCTTCTATTACTGATAGAAATTCTGGTTTCATGTAAACCTTGTCCAAATAAAATTGTCTAATTGATGTTTATGCATAAATATTTAGTTTATTTCCTCCTTGGTTTCTTCTTCGTTTAGTTATGTCAGTTTGTTGTTTTCTGCCCTATGTAGCACTTCCCACATATTTGTAATGCTGTAGTACATTTTTGGTGCAGGTTCCAGTGGATCAAAAACTACCTTCCCTATATCTTTTGGATAGTATAGTTAAAAACATCGGTCGAGAATATGTGAGGTATTTTGCGGCTCGGCTTCCCAAGGTCCATGCCCCTTCTCTCTCTCTCTCTCTCTCTCTCTCCCCCCCCCCCCCCCCCCCCCCCCCCCCCCCCCCGCCCCCGCCCCCGCCCCCGCCCACCTTGTTTCTTCTCTCTTTACCTTTTTCTTTCCTTCCTAATTTTATTAACACAATCGCCCATGTGTTACTTCCTAGAATTACAGTCTCGCAAAAAGTTTTTGTGTTCCTATGTCCCATGATTGTTTTATTGTGTTGTTTTCTCTTAGCAAGTAATTCTTTTTTTTTCCTGTTATTTTCTTATTACTTATTTATATATCTTATTTGTTCTGTTGAACTCTCTCTTCTCTTGGACGTGTCACTTGAGTTAATTCAACAGCATTATTTTCCAAAGTTATACACTTCAAATTTTACTTTTGTGTTGCCAAGTCATCATGAAAATAAGATTGTCCCATAGTGCAAAGTCTGAGGCCTCTACTGTATTTGGCTATTGCAAGGTGTTCTGTGAGGCATACAATCAAGTTCACACTGACATGCATCCAGCTATGCGTCACCTCTTTGGGACATGGTCGCAAGTCTTCCCCTCTTCAGTGCTTCGCAAGATTGAAGATGAACTGCAGTTTTCTACAACTGAAAGCCAGCGACCAACTAGCCAAGCGAATATGAGAAATTCTGAATCGCCATCCCCCCGTCCCTCTCATGGTATTCATGTCAATCCAAAATATTTGGAGGCACGGCGGCAGCTCCAACATTCTGCTGTTGTAAGATTCAAGTTCTCAAATTTCCCCAGCTCAGTTCTTACTTCTGCAGAAATTCATGAAAATAGCAGTTTCCATAACTCATTTTTTCTTAGAAATGCACTGAATGTCTAATAGTTCTTAAAGCAAGATGCAAACTATTTCCCATGACCTTGGATGCTACAATGCACCCCTCTGCTGATTCTCAATCTGTGCGTGCAGAAAAATTACCCATCATTGAACTTACCTGGTTCTCTATGTTAAGGTGTGATATCTGCAGGTGTAGTCCATTTTGTCTAAACCTTTCATGTGCAGGGATCCATGACTTCAACTAATAGAGGGTAGTGCGCATTGTCAGTCATTGCTCTCAGGCACAATTACCTGTTTTTCATTCCACTTTGATGGTTAATATCCCCAGTCATATCCATCTAGCCTATACCCATTTATGTTCCAGCCTGTTAGTTGTGATTTGTATAAACCAAAATCAACCCCCTCATCAGCATTCTCCTCAAGATGGGGTCTCTCCATGGCCATGCAACTTATAGTGAGAAGTTTGGCATAGATTTCACGAGCTTCTACAACTGGCTTACCAACTGACATCAATTGGCTGAGTGTTTGTGCCAAATTCCTACCCTAAAAATCAATGGAAGAGATAGAGCTTGCCCAAAACCTAGTTCGCCTATTATCAGGAATAAAAACTTTCTGTATAAGTTCATGCAGCCAAGAAGCACATAGAGACCAAAAGCTAATCCTTTCAAAATTGTCTTGCTGAGGTTGATTACATCTCAAATTGAAGTGTTCAAGCCTAGTTAAACCTCAAAATATGTCTTGGTTAATTGAGTTTTCATATGTAACAGGTTGTTTGTGACCTTGAGCTCCAATCTTGTCCTTATGAGTGTAGATCATATCTCTCCCCCCTCTCCCTCTCGTGTGTATGTGTTCTATTGAAATTTTTGATCTTTCCTCTCTATGTTGCATGATAGTGGACATTTTATTTCTCTGTATGTTCTGTGGTTAATGGTAGACATTATAGCATCATTGGCTATATGAGACCCCCCCCCAACCCCAACCCCACAACAAAAAAAAAAAAAAAAAAAAAAAAAAACCAAACACACACACAAAAAAAAACCGTTTTTTATTTTTTTATTTACCTTCTCACGCATCAGTATGTTTTTGCGTTGGTGTGTGAATGCTGTGTGAACATTAGAAGATAACACGGGTGCATGCATTTAAATTTGGTGATTTGTATCATGGACGTTTGTTATTCTAATTGCAGATGGGGTCGATAGACACTCAGAAGAATGTGCATACTGCTGAGTTTGAAGATGATGGAATGAATCAACTTGCTTCAGATAGCCCTAAAGGATGGTCTGGAGCTCCTCCAAAATTCCATGTGCAGCTCCGTGCTTTCTCTTCCTGATTATTTATGGTTGTTTTGCAAAGAAGGCTTTTTGATTTTTCTCATGCTGAGCTCTAATCTTCAAATTCGTAAAACTACAAATCTTTCGTCATTATGTATTAGCTACATAACAATTAATTTTACTTGCAGAATTTTATTTTGAATGCACTTAGGCCTTAACATGTCTACCTAATAAAAAGAGTACCACACATGCACCTGAACTAGAACCCTTTTCTTTACCAAAATTTGTAGGATACAGTGATATACACATCTGATATGTTGATCGATGTAATGAGTCGCCAGTTACGTTGGCATCCCCATGTCGCTCTGATGGGAAATGGCAGTATTTAGGTAAAAAGTAAGACCTGACTGAGTGCCTTGTGTTTCCTTCGAATCATTTGTTCTCAGAAAAAGTGCACGACAGACATCATGTATTTTGTCAATGACTATCTCTACATAAATAACGTGAGAGGCTATGTGATGGGGACATCTCTCCAGGATTGCGATTCTACACCAGGAGGCGTCGTCGCACACTTTCAGTTTGGTTCGATTAGGGCTGGGAAAGTCAATTTAGCTATTTTTTCTTTTATTGTAATTTTATTTATTTGGCACTTTTCTTTTAGTCCCATATCGGTTGTAATGGGATCTTTTTGTTGATGTAGGCCTATTTAAGGCCAAGACTGGTATTGTTATTGACAGTTTTGGAATGAATGAAAATTGCTTTTAAGCTTTGTAGCCTGTGTGCTTTGGGTGAGAAACCCTAGGGAGAGAATCCCGTCTGGTTCCTCATCATTTTGGTATCAGACCTTAAATTCCTGAATTCTTCCAAAACACAAAAGAAAATCTATAACAAAATTCCCCTCCCAAATTTAAAACCCTATTTTTCTCTTCTCCACTTCGAGCGCCGCAATCAGAAAAAAAATCTAAACAAACCCTATTTTTCTCTCCCTGTTCCTCAAACCCGCCGCCACCGCGTTCCCTCTCCCCCAATCTCCTTTTACAACGGATTCGACGACGAAGACGCAATCCACCAAAATCAACGCCGAATCCCCCCTCCGTCAACTCCTTCGGGCACGCTCCGCCTCCACGCGGGACTTCCGCCGACGTTGAGATCTCCAATCGAAGTTCTGATCCTCTTCGACAGAGATCTCGACGACAGATCTCGATGACTTCATCCAACTGAAACGCTCCCGTGAGCACTCGCCCGCCCTGTTCGACGCCACCATCCAATCCAAGCAGCGCCTCGAGCTCTTTCTCAAAGGCGACTCCGACGACCAGATCCCTTCCCACTCTCTTCGCACTCCCGAGCAACAGAGCCTTCGCCGACGCCGCACCCGTACATCGTCGCCACCTGCCCTCGCCGTGATCCCCGCCACCTGCCCTCGCCTTGATCCCCGCCATCTGCCCTCGCCGGCAAGCATCACCATCCGTCCTGAGATCCCGGTCCTGCCATCGAGATCCAGATACCACATCAGCCCAGCTTTCAGGCACGCCTTGGGCTTGCCTCTCTGATAACCTTGCAGTTCAATTGCCGTAGCAGTTCCATCAACGTCCGATCATCATCACCCTTCGACAGAGACCTTGATGACCTCATCCACCCAAGACGCTGCACCTCATCATCCTCTTCTCCGTTCTCCTCACCTGGTGAAGTCCGCCGCCAGCCGTCGAGTCCGTCTGCCATCAAGGAATCGCCGCCTCCGCCTGCCATCGAAGTCGGCCACCACCAAGAGGACTCCTGCGCAATAGCTTCGCCAGACCCGCATGCTTTGGGTTTGATTTGGGTGTCATCTTACAAGGATTTGGGAGTTCTGAGTTAGAATCTGAAGTGTGACCTGAACTTCACACGCACAGCAGTAACAACGGCTGTGAATCAGAATTTTGAGTTGGGTGTGATCCAGAATTTCAGGATTCTGATTTGTGTAGTGATCGGAATCTGACGGCAACCCACTTCGACCCATTTGATACAGTAGCAGTACAAATCCACAAGTTCACAACGGTATTTTCAGCCGACGGGAGTTACATATCAACTATTCAGGTAATCTGATCAGGTATAACTTCCTGCGAACGAAATTTGATACCACTTTGTTTCTATCATCCTAATTTCATCGATTATCTGCCATCCACAAACAGTGAGTGAGTGTATCTGCTTTGCTCTTATTTGCAATATCTTTATATTAATTTAGGGACTGCTAAATACATCGTAGATCTCAACAGTTGCATAGAATTAATATTTTACAAAATATTGAGGTCTAATTGCAAGTTCTTTTTACAACATAGTCTCTATTTTACACTCTTGAGCTAGCTAGCAGATTCATTCGCCTTATAGTGCGCTTTACGTTACTGAATCATTGCTGATCCTCCACATCTTCTGCATCATCCTGCACGATTGCATTAGAGTTTGTTAGTGGCATATAGAAATTAATAGGTTGCATTCATATTTAAAAAAAAATATCATCATAAATTCAGCATTTAGATAATAGCAATAAAATAAAAAAAAAGAAAAGAAAGAAAAGTAACTGTGCATGCGAACTCGTAGTGGTAGAGTCTACGACCTAGTTGAACCCAATACAGACATGGATCCCAATGCTTCTTCGTCTGGTATCACCTCACCAACAGATTACATGACTCTTGAAATTCTCAAAACTCTTGAAGAAATTAAGGCCCAACTGAACGCTCTAGGTCAGAGAATAGATAGATTGGAATTGGAATGTCATGATAACTCTCGTAATGAAGAGCGACAACTTAATAATCGGCGATAGGAGAGAATAAACAGGAATTATAATCGATACGATGAGGATGACCGGTACTTGAAAAACATTAAAGTGGACGTATCGAATTTTGATGGCCGCTTAGACCCACAATATTAGCTTGATTGGGTAATGAGTCTAGAGCGTTATTTCAAGTGGTACGAGATGTCCCAAGAGCGGCGAGTCCGTTTCGCTGCCATGAAACTGGTAGGACAAGCGGGATAATATTGGTCTAATGTTGAAAGACTGATAGCCCTCAGGAGGCAAGAACCGATCCGGATTTGGGTTGAGATGAAGGCTAAGTTAAGCCAGAAATATCTCCCTATTACTTTTCAGGATCAACTTTTAGACAAGTGGAGCAGGCTAACACAAGGGACTCGCTCTGCTACGGAGTATATTGAGAAATTTGATGAGTTTTTGACCCGGTGCAGCGAGTTCGTTGATGAATCCCCAACAGTCACCCTCTTTAGGTTCAGGTCTGGCCTTCGCGATGATCTCCGTAGGGAGCTCTTTGCAAGGGGTGTTAGTGATTTAGAGCACGCCTACTAGATAGTTCGGGACTTAGATGCGTCTCGAGGATCTTACTATCAACGAGGTTCTGAGTACAAGAATCAAAGCACTAGGGCTACCTCTGGACAGTCCCAACTTAAACCCAATCCTAACAGTTCGATCCCAACAGGTGATCTCAAGGGTAAAGGCCCAGTTGAGGGCGTGCCACGAACCAACCCCCGCACCAAATGTTTTAAGTGTCAAGGATATGGGCACGTAGAAAAGTTTTGCCCAAGCAAATCCAGAATCCTCTTTCTGGATGATCAATCAGATGAGGTGCAGGACGAACCTCAAAAGGAAGTTGTATTTGTGGGAAATGCGAGCAGTGATTCTGAGAATGATTTAGAACAAGAGGAATTTCTTAGTACTATCAGGCAAGTTGCTGTGGTTCGATGTAACCTCGCTCAACCTAAAGACGTGGTTGACTGGCGAAGAACCTCAATCTTCCATACATGGATAAAGATTGGTGAGAAAATTGTAAAATCATTGTCGATAGTGGAAGCTGTATAAATGCTGTGTCCTCTAGTTTGATTTCAAAGATAGGGTTGAAAACGGTCCCTCACCCTAATCCGTACAAAGTTACCTGGATTGACACAGCATCAATGGAGGTGAAGGAACGATGTCTTGTACCTGTGCAATTTGCCACCTATAAGGATAAAATTGGTGTGATGTAATAACAATGGATGCAGGACATGTGATTCTTGGTCGACCTTGGTTATTTGATATGGACGTAACTTTGTGGGGAAAGTCCAACACTTGTACTTTCAACTATGAAGGGCAACGGATCAAACTAGTTCCGAGTCAACCCAGATCCAAACAAGAGAAAAAGCCAGTGGACACGAGAAAAGAGAAGAATCTCAACTTAATCAGCCCTAAAGAAATTGAACAAGAAGTGATTAGTGGGGCAAAAGTCATCGTTTTGCTTGCTCGGGAAGTAGCGAAAGACTCTTATGAAACGATTCTTCCTGAAGTGGCCCCTATTATCACAAAGTTTGCTGATGTATTTCCTGACGACCTCCCTGTTGAACTGCCACCAATGCAGGACATTCAACATGCCATTGATCTAGTTCCAGGAGCCACTCTACCCAACTTGCCGCACTATCGAATGAACCCAATGGAACATGCTGAATTACAGAGGCAAGTTGAAGAGTTGTTGAGCAGAGGGTTCATACGAGAAAGTTTGAGCCCTTGCGCGGTCCCTGCACTGTTAACGCCGAAGAAAGATGGGACATGGCGTATGTGTGTGGATAGCCGCGCTATCAATAAAATAACGATAAAATATCATTTTCTAATCCCCAGATTGGATGATATGCTTGACATGATGACAGGTGCTACCATCTTTTCAAAAATAGATTTGAAGAGTGGTTATCATCAAATTCGTATTCGCTCAGGAGATGAATGGAAAACAGCCTTTAAAATGAAGGATGGGCTGTATGAGTGGATGGTCATGCCTTTCGGCTTGTCTAATGCTCCAAGCACTTTTATGAGAGTGATGACACAAGTATTGCGACCCTTTATCGGAAAGTTCGTAGTCGTATATTTTGATGACATCCTCATTTATAGCAAATCAAAGGAGCAACATTTGGACCACCTCACGCAAGTTTGTGTAGTTTTGAGAAAGGAAAGTTTATATGCCAACCCTAAGAAATGTACCTTTCTTACCGACAAAGTCATTTTCCTAGGAGTGGTTGTTTCTTCACAAGGTGTCTCCGCAGATCCTGATAAAATCAAAGCTATCGTGGAATGGCCAGAACCATGCAGTATTCGAGAAGTGAGAAGTTTTCATGGGTTAGCCACTTTCTACAGACGTTTTATTCGAAACTTTAGTACGATCATGGCCCCGATTACCGATTGCTTAAAAAAAGAGGACTTCGAATAGACTAGAGTTGCTGCCAAGGCATTTCGGGAAATCAAAGAGAGAATGACAGAAGCTCCTGTTATGAGGCTCCCAGATTTCACGAAAGTTTTTGAAATTACTTGTGATGCCTCAGGCGTTGGGATAGGTGGTGTTTTAAGTCAAGAAAAGCATCCTGTTGCCTATTTTAGCGAAAAGTTAAATGATGCTAAGCAACGGTACTCTACCTATGATAAGGAGTTCTATGCGGTAGTGCAAGCTCTGCGTTATTGGCGCCATTACTTGTTACCGTAAGAATTCGTCATTTATTCAGACCATGAAGCCCTTAAGTATCTCAACTCTCAAAAGAAGTTGAATTCGAAGCATGATAGGTGGGTAGAATTCCTTCAAGATTACACCTACGTCCTTAAGCATAAGGCCGGGATGGAAAATAGGGTCGCTGATGCTCTTAGCCGTCGTCGCGCTTTACTTTCTGTCATAAGTACGGAAGTGGTTGGTTTCGAGAAGATCAAAGAAACTTATGAGTCCTGTCCTGATTTTGGAAATATATACACTGAATTAAAGGATAGTTTGACACATGAGATTGATGGTTTTCTTCTGCAAGACGGATATTTGTTTCGCTCTCGTCTGTTGTGTATCCCTTGTACCTCATTGAGAGAATTTCTGGTATGGGAATTACACGCAGGGGGACTTGCTGGACACTTCGGGCGAAATAACACAATTGAAGCTGTCGAACATCGTTTTTATTGGTCGAGCTTAAAAAGAGATGTTGCAAGACTTGTTAGTCAATGTCGTACATGTCAACTCGCCAAGTAACGAAAACAAAATACTGGTCTCTACACCCCTCTACCAGTTCCTAACTGTCCTTGGCAAGATGTCAGTATAGACTTTGTGCTAGGTTTACCAAAAACAGCAAGGAAACATGATTCCATACTTGTGGTTGTAGACCGTTTTTCCAAGATGGCTCACTTCTTGCCATGTCCAAAACGTCGGATGCATCTCGGGTTGCTACAATCTACTTTGATGAAGTTGTTAGGCTACATGGACTACCCAAAACAATTGTCTCCGACAGGGATGTTAAATTTACGAGCTACTTCTGGAAAATCCTGTGGCATAAATGGGAACTAAACTTCGGTTTTCTACGGCCTTCCATCCACAAACTGATGGCCAAATTGAAGTAATCAATAGAAGTCTTGGTAATCTGTTACGATGTTTAGTGGGTGAGAATCTTAGAGCATGGGATCTTGTGTTACCTACTGCTGAGTTTGCATACAACAGTTCTGTCAATATAACCATAGGCACGAGTCCATTTGAGGTAGTGCATGGTTATCAACCTAGGCAACCTATGTATTTAATTCCCATGGTACCCCATCATACTAGGATGTCTGAGTCAGCTGCATCATTTGCATCACACATTCATGACTTGCATAAGGAGATCAACAATCAAATTCAGAAAAATAATCAAACTATAAAGCTTATGCAGATTTGCACAGGAAAGCACATGAGTTTAACGTAGGAGACTACGTGATGGTTCGGATTCGACCAGAACGGTATCCTCCGGGTACCGTGAAGAAATTGCACGCACGTAGTGCGGGACCATTCAAAATTTTGAAGAAAATTAATTCAAATGCATATGTGGTAGATCTCCCATCGGATTTTGGAATTAGTCCCTCTTTTAATATTGAAGATTTGATTGCTTATAAAGGGCCCAATTTTTCCCCCGATAATCCTTTATTGGATGAGCCTTCCCTTGTGCCACCTCCTGAGAGACCCTTATTACCTCCTCTTTCCTAAATACATCCAACCCATATGGCAGATCAAATTGATGAAATTATTGATGATCAGATTGTCTCTACTAGAGATGATGGTTACCACAGATTTTTGGTTCGTTGGAAAGGACTACCTGATTTTGATAACACTTGGATTAATAGAGAGGAACTCCAACGGTTGGACCCTGATCGTCTGGAGCATTATGAAAGCCGTGGAGGTTCACGTTCGACAGAGTCGAGTTTTTCCCAACCCCGAGGGAATGATGGGGACATCTCTCCAGAATTGCGATTCTACACCAGGAGGCATCGTCGCACACTTTCAGTTTGGTTCGATTAGAGCTGGGAAAGTCAATTTAGCTTTTTTTTTCTTTTATTGTAATTTTTATTTATTTGGCACTTTTTCTTTTAGTCCCATATCGGTTGTAATGGAATCTTTTTGTTGATGTAGGCCTATTTAAGGCCAAGACTGGTATTGTTATTGACAGTTTTGGAATGAATGAAAATTGCTTTTAAGCTTTGTAGCCTGTGTGCTTTGGGTGAGAAACCCTAGGGAGAGAATCCCGTCTGGTTCCTCGTCACTATGGCTTCTTGACTGACCAGCCCCTCCCTTTGCACGTGAATGTTGACAAGAAAATTTGGTTTTTTGATTAACCCTTGAACAAAATAAATCTTATTGATGATTCCAGAGATTTATAACGTAACAAAAGTGCATGTCTGTGTCCTTAATTTCCTGTCCTGAATTTTGTACCCTTCAGGAAACTAAATTGGCATTGAATATTCAATAATACTGTAGAACTATAATAATTTATAAATGTATCAATGTTATTAGCATTTTGCATAACTGCTCATTTGTGAAGTTAAATTTGCATGATTGTACATATCTCTTTTTGATGTATTTTTAATTTGCAGCCCAAAAAGTTCTATACATTTTGCTTTAACTATCCATTACTAAATTTGTTATGTTACTGATCGATGAACCCATTACATAGTTAGAGAAGGCTTATCATAAATGATTTAACAAAGAGTTTCATTAGTTAATTCCTAGCCTGCCCTTGATTATCCAAATGATTTTCTGCGATGCGAGAAAACAACTTTATCATCATCTTTCTGCAGTTCCATTCTTACATCATTATTTCCATCTCTTGAAATTTCTCAGGCTGGAAATCTTTATTCCTAGTTCTCACTTTAATTTAGGTTGCAATTTTTGAACTCTTGGTCCCATGCATTGAGCACACGATTTTTTGATTTATACTTCTTAACCATAATAAAATGTACAACAATGATGTCTTTTTATATTTGCAGGACATCGAACATGCTAGTGGTGATTCTTCAAGATTACTGGTTTTGGGCACCATTCTTCTTCACAATATGCTGATTATGATTTTTCTAACCCAGAAATGCTCCAACCACATCTTGGGAGGTCAAAAGCAGGCTCTCCTAAAACCACAGCTGTGCGGACATCTATCGTTGGGGTTGAGGAGCCAATCCATCATTTAAACGTCAAGGATTTGAAGCCTTTGTCCCCTTCCAGAGCAAGGTTAAGGTCTGCATCACCGATAGACGATAGGTTCCCAATGGATGGTTCTCCTTGGAGGCCTGCCGAAATGCCATCTCAACCTCATTCTCGTCTTGGATTTCCACCTCACAAAGCATTCGATCAGCATCAGAATGGTTGGTTGGGAAGAAACTGGCCACCTGATGTTGGTGCCCTGCAACTAGAAGCTTCAACCACATATGACCCTAGTGTTGGATATACTAAGAAGCACCAAGAGAATTGATTGATGCTTATGGGAATTATAGAGGAAAGAGCAGTTCGCTTGAGAAGGCCGCCCCAAGCTACAACGAATCAATGTGAATGTCTTTAATAGGGAGTCTGCACCTAAAAATTGGCGGAGTTTTGAGGAAGAGGAGTATGTCTGGGAGGATATGAGCCCGACATTAGCTGATCGGAGCAGAAGCAGCCTACCACCATTGGGACCTAGCTCCGAGAGCCTAAGCAGAAGAATTGGTTTAAGCCGACCTGATGCCAATATTCTTGAACCTGATCTTAGAGGGAACAATTGGTACGGCCAAACTAAGCAGCATCCTGTTGGTGATCCTGCCATAATTATCGATGATAGGAAATCTCTTCTGGGAGTATGGTTCTTTACCTTCTCACTTGTCTGCTTACTCTGTACTATTTTCATTATTGATGAACATTTACTTTTCAATAATATATTCAAGCATGGCTCATCATTGTCATTACAAGATTTAGTGGTAATAATGGATACGACTAGTTGTGCGTTTTTTTGACACTGGGAATGATGTAGATAGTACATTTGCCGACACCGGAAATCCTCTGCGTCAGGTGAGAGAAAGGGAGTTCCTACATATCTCGGTAGTTAGAGGGCTTTAGCATTTGTCTTTTTCTTTGTTTGATCTTATCTACTGTCAGGCGCTTTGATATCATATCTAAGCACGTAATTTGTGATGGAACCTGACAATTGTTCTTTTCACCTCTCCTTGCTAATCTCATGAAAGGTTTAAAAAGTTACGCCTTGATCCCCCACCCCTCTCCCAAGAACTCCAGTTTTATCAGAAGTTTATGTCTCATATTTTATTCATATGTTTTGTCAAGTCTAACTTGATTTTGCAAGACAGCATACGAGCTGCATTCTCAAACTAAGTTAGTTATTTAGTATTTGTATTTTGTATTTCGGATATTATCTTTTATATGCATGCATAACAAGCTTGGAGATTCTGTTTTTTGCAGTCTGATCATGGATCCGTGCATATGAAGTCTACAGATGGTAAAGGTGTTCAAAATGAACACTTTCGCCATTATCACAATTCTTACCATGTTCAAGAACCCGGGAAACTCCCACACAATTTTCAGCATGCTTCGGTGGAACTTAGCTCAATGTCACGAGGATGGGGACCTCAAATGCCTGTCCCTGTTGGTGGTATAACAGCAGCAAATGGTCAGAAACTGCATCGTGCTTATGACAATTCTCCAGATGTCGAAGTGCCATATCAGAGATTATCAAGCGATAAATCCGGCTCGTTGAATATGGAAACATCAATGTTAGAGAAACATTTGGAATTAAGACCATTCTCGCCCCCAGCTGCTCCTGTCTTGTGGCCTTCTGCTCATAAATCTCAGCCACTGCCTTTACTCCCTGTTCCTTCACTTAAGAAACAGTTCAAAAGTCCATTTACTCTTACAGAGTTTAATAAGCCAGTTAACCAAGGACCCAACTCGTCTATGTTTCTGCGTCACCAGCAAGTTGACAGGAAAACATCAATCTTAGGCATGTTGCTTCCATTACCTCACCAACAAGCTGGATTAATGCAAAGTCAGGAACAGGGTGATGACGTGAGAACTCAGTCCCAGGAGGCTCATGGAGGCTATATTCCATCTGTACCAGCTAATGTTTTCCCCCACTTATTGGCTCCGCCTCTAAATCAAATGCAAATGCAAGGAGAGGGAGTTGTCATGGGCTCTTTACCTAATAAAATATCTGCTGTGGCTAGTTCTGGAGCAACGCACAGTATGCCTGATACCTCTGCACCTATTCATGGTGGAATCATGCCACCTCTACCGCCTGGTCCGCCTCCTGAATCATCACATATGGGGCCTGCATCTGAAAATGCTGGCTCAATAATGTCTGCTTCTCCCGTGAGTGCATTTTCAGGCTTGATTAGTAGTCTAATGGCACAAGGTTTGATCTCATTGACACCTCCAGCTCAACCTGAGGTACGATTTCGCGAGTCCCCAGAATACATTTGATAGTTTAGGATGTTCTTTTGGTGTTTTTTGGTCACAGAGAAATGATGAATAGAAAGAGAAAACAAAAGCTCAAGAACCCTTTCACTTTTACTTCCTTCAAGTCGAGTTGGTAACCATAAAGAAGCATATAGGTGCAGTTTTCAACTTCTGTTTTCCTTCTAATTCGCTTTCTTTTGGTAAGAGAGAGAGAGAGAGAGAGAGAGAGAGAGAGAGAGAGAGTTCTAAATTATTTTATTTACTCCCATGTTCCTGTTGGAACCAAGTGCATCCTCACATTCTTTTTTCTTATTCAAAGCTGGACGTAAAATTTAAAAATTTAATTAAGAATATTACTTTTCAGGACTCTGTGGGGCTTGAGTTCAATGCGGAGCTTCTTAAAGTACGGCATGAGTCTACAATAAATGCTTTATATACAAATCTTCCAAGACAATGCACAACATGTGGTCTACGTTTCAAATGCCAAGAAGAGCATAGCAGTCACATGGATTGGCATGTAACAAAGAACCGAGTATCTAAGAACCGTAAACAGAAGCCTTCACGCAAGTGGTTTGTTAATACAAAGGAGTGGCTGAGTGGTGCGGAAACAGTAGGAACTGATGTTATCCCTTTTCTGCCGACGGCAACACTTACAGAGAAGAATGAAGACAAAGAAATGGCTGTTCCTGCTGATGAAAACCAGACACTATGTGCCTTATGTGGGGAGCCCTTTGAGGATTTTTATAGTGATGAGGCTGAAGAGTGGATGTATAAGGGGGCAGTATATTTGAATGCTTCAGATGGAAACATAAATGGTTTAGATAGATCTCAGTTGGGTCCCATTGTGCATGCAAAGTGCAGATCTGAGTCTAATGAAGGTTCTTGACAAGCTTAATTGGTGAGTTAACTTATATTTCATATTGGATGGACAGTTGAAAGAAAGAGGATCAGTATTCTCAAAAAGTTTTAGACTATCTATCACATTGTTTTTGTAGCCTGATTGAATATTTGATTATAGTTATTTCTCTTGGATATTTTGAGTCTTCTTTTTATTTGACGGAATCATTTAGGATGGTTTAATAGTTGAGTATATACTATTAGTCACTATAAACACATATCCTTTTTTCTCCTTCCAAGAATGAACATCTTACTAATGACTGCTTGTTGCTGTGCTTAGCAGCGCAAGCCTGTAAGCAAGTGTGGGCAAAGGTGATGATTTGAACGTAATTCATGCTCCTGTAAGTCTGTAACACAAGTGAGGGAAAATATGATGGTTTGAATGGTAATTCATGCTTTATTATCATCATCTGACTAGTGAAGAGATTGGCTCGGAGTCAGTGTTATAGAACTATCTATCACACTTGAATAGGGACCTGTGTTTATATTCTCAAGTTTATTATCAGGTGTATCTTATTCAAGAGTCAACATAGTTCATTCTTATCGCTCGTCGAGTCGATGTGGATTGGGCATGTTTTACGAGACGTTCATCTCTTTTAAAATTTTAGAAAAAAAAGATTGTTGCTTTCCAAGAGCTAATTCTAGTGCCTTCGGCATTTTGATTCTTATTCAGTTCTTATGGAACCCTGTTAGTAAAACCACTGCCACTTTGCCTGGAACTTTCTTAGAACGAACATTCCTTGCACAATGCAGTTGTAAAGCACACGAATATTGATTTATGTCTTAGGCCTTCTTTTGTACTATAATTTCGCTACTTTTTTTTTTTGTAAATTCTCAATTTGATGTAGAGAAATGTTAGCCAATCCATCTACCACATTCTAGGGCTCTGAGGCAAATATCTTGGTGTTGTGAAATTGCTTGTTTTCAAGAGGAGACAGCCAAAAAAGATCCAATCAAGATTGGAGAAGGAGAAGAACTTGAAAAATAAGCAGATCAAGAAACTGTGTGGTAGTCAACAGACTCGTCGATTGCATACAAAGGGCTGTCAACAGGCCTGTCGACTGCAATCAACATAGAAGGATATCAGTTCAGATTTTCGACAGCAATAGCCCAAAAACAAGATTTTGTTTCTTTTTCGGGCGCGTTCAGGTTTCTTTTATGGTGGAGTTCAAATAGAATCAGTTCCTATTCAATGAAGATTTGTTTCTAAAGTTTAAAAGGTTTAGAATTCTTTTAGATCATGGAAATCAACTCGTACAAGGACTAAGTTCTTCAAGCATTCGACGACCAAGTTCATTTCATAGTTCGAATAGTGTTTGTATTGTAAAACTCTATAAATAAAGGTTATAACCTATTACATTGTAATACAAAGGAGAAAGAGGAAGCCAAGAAAGAGAGGAAGGTGGCGTTGCATAGAGAGAAAACATACTCTTGCAATCTTGTGAGATTCAAGAGGAAGGCAAATACTCTTATGGGAATCAAAGAAAATATTAGATCTCTTGTATCAAGTTTATTAATAAAACTCTCTCAAGTTATTTCCCCATTGACGTAGGCCCAGGGTCGAACCACGTTAAATCTCGTGTTCTTTTCTACTCTTTTGTCTTGGTATTGCTTGTTTGTTGTACAATAGTTTTTTTTTGCAAGTATTACATATTGTCACGGTTCCGCAACATCAATCACGATCTTGGGCATGCATAATAGTTATTGTCGTAACCCGATTGTTGATCTTAATAATTGGTTTCATAGTTGCTGTGTCACAACAATTGGTATAAAAACTTAAGATTGAAGATAAGGTGATATGTCGAAGATTGAAATTTCTACGAGCAAGTTCAAGGGCGAGAAAGGAAACTTCAGTTTATGATAAAATAGGGTGAAGGCGTTGGTGCAATAGGGTCTTCACAAGATCTTACAGGGAAAGTTAACAAAACCTGCAGGTACGTTAGATGAGGATTGAGAGGAGTTGGATCTGAAAGCGGCAAACATGATCTAATTATGTCTTGCAGACGAGGCCATGTACAACATGATGGATGAAGAAACAGCTACAGGTTTGTGATCAAGGTTAGAAATGTTGTATACTTGTATATGACAAAGAGCCTTTCCAATAAGTTGTACTTAAAGAAAAAACTATATGGGCTACGCAAGAAGGAAAGGACAATGATGTTTGAGCATCTGAATTTCTTCAATAAGGTCATCAGTGAGTTACTAGCTGTTGATGTCAAGATCGACGAGGAGGACAAGGCGTTGATACTTCTGAGTTTGCTTCTGGAGTCATACGATCACATCTTAATCACCATGCTCTACGGTAAGGAGACTCTCTATCTTGAAAGAGGTCACGTCAACTCTCTCATCTAATGAGATCAGAAAAAGGCCAAATCAAGTTGAGCAGGAAGGGTCAGGTTTGGTCGTCATGGGAAAGAAAGGAAGAGAGAAAGAAAAGGCTCTATTCGTCGAAGCCATGTTATTTTTGTCAACGTGAAGGTCATTGGAAGAAGGAATGCAAGCATCGGCAAGAGTGATTGAAGAAGAATGGGTAAGCTGCGATGGCAGACGAGCGGTGTTGACACCGAAGTATTAATGGCTTCTTACGTTGACGACAACAGTTCTTAAGATAAAGACGTGATATTTGATTATGGTAGTATAGTTCATGTATGTTCCCATAAGAATATGTTCAACTCTTTGATTGCAAAGGGAAAGGAACTGTCAAAATGGTGGATAGCTTGGCTTGCGAGGTCATCGGCACTGGGACAATCAATGTTATAGGTAGAGATGTGACAATACGTGCTCTGGAGGCGGTCTAATATGTCCTGGAGGCACAGTACAATCTAATATCTATAGGGGTGCTCGACGAAGAAGGATGTCGGATTCAAATACAACAAGGCGTCGTCACTGTTAGCCAAGGAGACAGGGTAATCTTGAAAGGAGAGAAGTGTGGAGTGACATACAAGCTGAAGGAAGGAAACACAGTTCAAGGGTAGTTTCAATGACAAGGTTGGAAGGGAGCTCATCGTGAGGTGAAGCTTCAAGGAAGACCGCGACGGGATGTGAAGCGGGTCAAAATGTTGCAGGAGAGAAATGGTGCATTCGGGTAAAACACGAGATGGCCCTAGACATTGTGGTGAATTAGCGAAAGGTCCCCGAGAGGGGCAAGAATAAAGGCTTTACGGTACGGTTACAATCAAAAAAAGAATCAAGGTACAATTTCAAATTTTCAAAGAATTTTGCTAAGACTTGTAAAGCAAGTTAAGGTGGAGATTGTAGTGAAATTGCCTTATTTTCAAGAGGGGATGATGATCAAAGAAGATCCAATCAAGATTGGAGAGGAACTTGGAAAAGAAGCAGATCAAGAAACTGTGTCGCTATTGACAGACCTGTTGACTGCAATCAACAGAGAAGGAGATCAGTTCAGATTTTCGACAGGCTTTCAGGCATGTCGACAGCCAATAGCCCAAAAACATGATTTTGTTTCCTTTTCGGGCGCGTTCAGGTTCCTTTACTGGTGGAGTTCGAATAGGAATCAATTCCTATTCAATGAAGATTTGTTTCTAAAGTTTAAATGGTTTAAAATTCTTTTAGATCAAGGAAATCAACTCCTACAAATATTGATCAAGTTTTTTAAGCATCCGACAACCAAGATCATCTCATAGTTTGAGATTTGTATTGTAAAACTCTATAAATAAAGGTTGTAATATAGTACATTGTAACACGAAGGAGAAAGGGGAAGTCAAGAAAGCGAGAGAAAAGTGACGGTGCATAGAGAGAAGATATCCTCTTGTAATCTTGTGGGATTTAAGGGGAAGGTGAATACTCTTGTGGGAATCAAGGGAAGGTTAGATCTCTTGTACCAAGATGATTAAGAAAACTCTCTCAAGTTCTCTCCTCGTGGACGTAGGTCAAATTTGGGCCGAACCACGTTAAATCCTCGTATTCTTTTCTACTCTTTTGTCTTGGTATTACTAATTTGCTCAACAATAGTTTTCTTTTGTAAGTATTACATATTGTCACAGTTCCGCAACGTTGATCACAGTCTTGAGCGTGCACAACAGTTATTGTCGTAACCGGATTGTTGGTCTCAACAATTGATATCATAGTTGTCATGTCACAACACTTGGTACATGCTAGGTTAATGTCATAAAAATACCTTATGGTCAGATTCATTTCAGTTTGAGAAAAGGAGGGGGCGGGGGTTGGGCAGATGTACAAGCAGCTCACACACACACAGTACATTTTAGCATCTTTTTTATCTACATTATCATTGTCAGCTATCTATCGATGTCTAATTTTGCACTTTTGGTTGTTAAAAGTGACTTTTTTTCTTCATTGCATGTGCAGGGAAACTAATGAGAAATTTGTTGTTGGATAGGGGGGCACTGCGGCATTAGGTCAAATTAGTCTGTACATTACTTGGAGCTATGTTAGGCCCTGTACGATAAGCGCGGGTAATCTCCCATACTCCTAATGATCAGACTTGAACAGATGGAGGCATCATGTTAAATATTGTACATATTAAGTTAGCTTCTGTAACTTGTTCAAAAAGCAAAAGCTCTACAATAGGGGGGATTTAGAGAAAAAGGATTAACTGTTCTCTCATTCCATTATCCACCTTTTTTCTTTTTTGCCCCTTTAGGGTTTACTGCACTTGTTCCCTTTTTTTTTCCTCTTTCCTTCTGCTCTTTATAAGTTTAATGCAGGGAATATCAGAGAATTTTCTGAGCAGGTAACATTGAGCATGTTCTGTCAAATCACAAATTTTGCATCATTGTTCCTGGATGGTCCGATCAGCGCTTTAGTATTTTCTACTTGTATGGCTTTCATTTCTGCTTATCTATGTTTCAAATGTTTTAGAATTTGAAGTGTTAAGAGTTTGTGAACCTTCTTCCTGTTAGTGAAGGTCACCACTTCATTTATGAAGCTGTACTGAGCAGTGATCTTTTACTTGGATGTCCTGCTTCTATTTCTGCTTAATTATCTACTGTATTTTCAAATAATTAGAACCTTAAATGTTGAAAGTTTGTCAGAGTTTGTGAACGTTCTTACTTTTAATGAACGCCAACATTTCATTTGTGAACTGTGAGTTGCTGTAAGCTGGATGTTACATGTCACACTGGGATCCATTAACCTTTCTGTATGGGGTTCCATTTTAGTTTCTTTAAAGTACTTTTTTTGTATGTTTCATGATAGAGGTTGTTAATGCGAAATTCTGTAATGTTGGACGGTTGCTGAGTTAAATTCTGCCGAAAGATCAGATTTGATTGTGTTATTGCAGTCTTGGTTTGAATAAAATTGGTTATGGTTTTATGCAATTGTATTGTGTTCTCTAGCTGAAAGATCAGATTTGATTGTGTTTATTGCAGTCTTAGTTTGAATAAAATTGGTTTATATAGGGTCTGGTTTATGGTTTTATGCAATTGTATTGTATTATGTAACTTTTTTGAGCATAAATGAATATGTAGTTCTTCGTAGTTTTAACATATGGTTTATTGGAAGCATTCCAGCCCTTGACAATTATGCTTTTTGCCTTGAATATGTGGCGCACCGAGAATATTCAGTGGCATTCATATTTTATTTCACTGGGTTTGTAAAAGAATTTTGGCATAGTAATTTGTACGTATCATTTTTTTTTTCACAGCTGAAATAGCTTCAGGACAAGCAATACCCATCAGTGTTCCGCGTTGGTAACTCTCCATTTTGATGGATTTGGCAGCAGCAGACAGCGGTAAACTCTCTCTTACTCTTTCTATGCACAACTGTTAACTACATTTCAGTAGGAAAATTTTCAATGATTTGATAAGTCTGCTTATTTTCATTTGATTTAATTTGGTAGTTTTAGTTGGTAATCTACTTTTAATATTGAGGTCGTTTATAAAGAGGAAAATAGAAAGACGTGTGGCAACAAAGAGTAGTGGCAACAAAATTAACAAGTTAATGATAATGCAAGCTGGACTTGATCATGTTTGTGATATAGAAATTTAAGCACAAGTAGAAAAAGTCGTATGAGAATATTACTATTCTCTGGGGACCAGGGCTACTTGCTGGGTTGCAAATTCTTTTACATTGATTACATCCATTGTCCTCTCAGTAGAGGAAAAGGGGCCCAAGCTTTCACCCAGACCACTGGAATCACCACCCAGCAAGAAAATCGAGAACACCAGATGAGCAATGTGAAGAGTACAGATTAACATTGCAATGGACATTATGCAATTTAGAGCTAATAAGCAATGCCCAGATTAGCGCATTGATTTATTAGCCTATAGTGATAAATATTGTCTCTATTTGCAATGAAAGATGATAATGTGTGCTTCAAACTATTTTTGAACTCAAGAAGATCTAAATATGCCAAAAGAATAAACAGTCATCATCACTATAACGAAAAGTGCCAGTGCATTATGTGATGAATCATGTGGCAATATAAGGAAAGAACGAATGGTAATGTGCATCTTTTGGCTTTTATGGATAAAAGATGATGATAATGCATCTATAAAAGAACTGTTTGGTTTAGTGTGTGCTTCCTCCATTATTTCCTTACTAGCAACTTTCACCGGTATGATTCAGCATCAAAGTGTTACCTTTGATGCATATAATGATGAATTCTGTAATCTGATTTCTCAAACTAAAACCAAAATACCTTCCAGATATTATACTCGAGAAGCCAAATGCATAGGCGATATTTTTTTTAAGAACTCGTGTCGTGTAATACATTTTTCTCTCCCCCCTCCATCAAAACAACACAATTTCTAGTTGAGATACTGCAGGTGCAATTTTATTAATCATTCATGTCATGTAAAAGAGAGTTCTCCTCCCCCATCCCCACTCAAGATCCTTTCCAGTTACAGCAAAAGACTGTTCTGATCAATTATCAGAGCTGCAGGTGTTTTATAGCTGTTTGGACATCCTTGTCTCCTCTGCCACTGCAATTTATAACCACCTTTGTGCCATCTGCAAGATCTGGACATAACACCTCCAAATACGCCAACGCATGCGAAGTTTCCAGGGCCGGAATGATGCCCTCCAACTGAGACAATCTCTTGAAAGCTGATCAGAAATTAATTCAGTTGATCAGTCTATGAAAGGGAGTTTGCAAAATACAGAAATAAATCCAGTGCAAGCCATCACGACAAATATTAAGTAGACGTAAATATTTATCTTATTCTCTGTGCATATGAAATGTATGAACGAGTTTTCTTTTCTCTTGTTTTCTTTTCTTTTTGGGGGAAAAAAAATTCATAGCCCAGACTTGAACTTGAGTGAGCAACACCTCATGCCTCAGTGGCTTATGTAGGATTGATAGAGTAATTCTTGAAGAGAACAAATCAAGTAGTTCTACAAGCACAACTCCATCAGTTTGGAGAGATGGCTAATATCTTTGAGGATCGGCTGTAGAACAAGATTGTGTTTGGACAAGAAGATGGAATACTCTCAAAGTTCTGGTTGAAAAATTCAAACATTTTAGTTCCAAGTCTCAGTTTGAATATAGTAGAAATAATGGTGCAATTAATTGCCAAGTCACTAATATTACTATCCAGAAAGCAATATCTGAAACAACAACTTAAAATCATAGAGAAAATTTGTTTGAATTCCTTTCAGTATATAACATAAACCATATACTACCTGCCATTATAATTAAGAAATACGATGATGTTCACGACATAACTACCTTCCAAGGCCTCTTGGTCAGTGATGCTATAGTACTCAGCACGACCAATATCTTTCAAATAGCTGTGCTCAGGTCCAACACCAGGGTAGTCCAAGCTGAAACAATAACCAAAAGAGAACATGATAAGAATTAGAAGATGCAAAATAATCTCTTAACCCGTCAATTAGAACATATAATGCTAACCCAGCACTTATAGAATGAGGCTCAACAATTTGTCCGTCTTCATCTTGCAACAAATAACTCATGGCCCCATGAAGAACCCCGACCTCTCCTTTTGTTAAGGTTGCAGCATGCTTGCCACTCTCTAGTCCATGCCCTGCAGCTTCAACTCCAATCAACCTCACATCTGCATCATCCACAAACTCATGGAAGAGTCCCATAGCATTGGAACCCCCACCAACACAGGCAACAAGTATGTCAGGCTTCCCACCCCATTTCTCCATTGCCTGTTTTCTCGTCTCTCGGCCAATAACAGCATGGAATTCTCTCACCATCATTGGATATGGATGCGGGCCTGCAACCGACCCCAAAATGTAATGTGTCGATTCCACATTGGTCACCCAGTCACGTATAGCCTCTGATGTGGCATCCTTCAGTGTTGCAGTCCCAGAATGAACAGCTCTTACCTGATATATAGTAAATGTTAATGCATTTCAAAGATATAAAAAGTACCATCAGATGAATATAATTAACAAAAATTACATTATCAAAATCATAGCTCATGCACCTCCACCCACCCCCTATACTTTGCATTGTATCATCAACACGCGCGGCCCACATGATCCTGATGAATTCTTATCAAACTGTAATGTGCGAGTAAACAGATTTACAGACATA
Organism: Agave tequilana; assembly: GCA_038442645.1. Classification (NCBI taxonomy): domain Eukaryota; kingdom Viridiplantae; phylum Streptophyta; class Magnoliopsida; order Asparagales; family Asparagaceae; genus Agave; species Agave tequilana. The sequence goes on along the minus strand of JAVJIF010020091.1, from coordinate 15,610 downwards.
TGAGCTCATCGCAAGCAGCATCAGGAATAGAAAAAGCCCCACGAGACAAAACAATTTTTTGTGACAACAATAACTTTAAACCAGCAACATAGAGACTAATGTTACCTTAACCCAAGAATCACATCTGAATTTTTTTTTTTTTTTTTATTCCTGTGGAACACAAATAAAATTTCCACCCCTCTGCAAATTACTACAGCATTTAATTGACTAGCAGCAAATAGCAATTTTAGTCGACTTCATTCCTTAAAACATACTGATGAACAGTTAGGTATTACGAGTTAGAAGCAAATTTTATTCAAACAAAAGCAAATATTATATTGTTTAAAGCTCTTTAAGTGGCTAAGTATGAAATGTGCTAATTTCGTGCATGGACGACCGTCGACCGATGGCTGATGAAGATTTCTGAAGCGTGGCAATAAACAGTAGTCTTAAAGTCTAAGCCAAACCATAGAATATGTAGATGAAATATAATGCAGTAATTTTTCAATGGAAAATAACAGAATATTCCCCAGTATTGAAATGAGTTGATCTTAAGACCAGTTCATGTTTCCCAAACCCATACCAGAAAGCATAACATTTTGATGAAGCAAAAGTAATGCCTATATACACATTAAATGCAAGCTGTTAGTGTTTTGTACGAACCTCTGCTCCCAGAAGCCGCATTCGGAAAACATTCAAGGCCTGCCTCTCCATATCTTGAGCACCCATGTAGATTACACATTGCAACCCAAATCTTGCACACACAGTTGCAGTTGCAACACCATGTTGACCAGCTCCCGTCTCAGCTATGATCCTTTCTTGCCAAGACGTTTGGCAAGTAAAGCTTGTGCCACGGCATTGTTGATCTTGTGGGCACCGGTGTGATTAAGGTCTTCTCTCTCAGGTAAATATGTGCTCCTTCTCCATTAGGACGTTTATAATGATCCGTAAGTCGTTCTGCGAAGTAAAGTGGGCTCTCCCGTCCAACATAATCTCTGAGAATGCTATCCAATTCTTTCTGAAATGAGGGAAAGGAAAATAAATTAGAAACTTCAGAACATAAATAAAAAGATATAGAAGAAGAATTAGCATGGTTGGGGGCAAACTGTAGAATATGGCAACAAAATTTAACACATAACGCAAAAGATCACACCGTTTGTTCCACGTGCACCCAACAACAGACCACCGAGATAACCATCAAGTTACTCAGGAAGGTTCGGGACTCTCTAGTCCAATCCAACCGAAGCGATTCGATCATACAACTTCCACAGTAAACCATATATGTAGAAAGTTCGGGTTTTCAGTAGATTGGGTACTTAGCTGGATGCTGCAAAGCATTTCATGGGCAAGTAGTATTACGAAATTAGAGAAAGCCTCAAGTGCAAAATTTGGACCACTAACAAATGCAAACAGGTAACTACATAAGCAAAAGAATTGGTGATGGACATCATCAGCCAAGCAATTGTAAGAAACATGCAAATTCTCAAAACTAATCTCTCACTGATAGAATTTGGACATCAAAAGATACAGGGAATTCCTTAACCTCGATCACTGAATTATCTTTTGAATGGGCATTGATTCAGAAAATTCAAGCAAAGTTGAAATCTATATATAATATAATTACAACTGACTCATACAACCTAATAAAATCAGGGGGGGGGGGGGGGGGGGGGAATCTAAATGGGTTCCTGTAAAACAAATTATTGGAAGAATAGGAAGGGAAAAAAATTGAAAATCAATGAAAAGACCCTGAAATTCATTCATTTGAGGAAAGGCAAACGCGTGGTATTTTTTGCAAACAACAATCATAGTAGTGCCCCAGTGCGAACTTAATTACCACTTCACTTAACAATTACAATATATCATCAAAATTTAAAATAAAAAGACATCCAGTTGAGCTCTATAGATATATAATCAAAGAAAACAACAAAGGAAACATTTTTCACTACAAATAAGAAGATTTAACCCCAAAAAAGTGTTCTTTAAGACTGAATTCAACAAATAACAGCACTATATAAAGAAAGGGCACAGGGAAAAGAAAAAAAAAGTATATACTTGAAATTCTTGGTCTTTGGATAAAGATTTGAACGCCGATTCGAGCTCAGTGAGGGCGTAAATTAGCGTCTCCGGCACATATTTCCCGCCGAACCGCCCGAACCGCCCGAAAGAATCGGGCCGCTGGGCCGCTGCCGGCTGCATCCCGTCCTCCGTCGCCGCCGCAGGCGGTGAGGTTACCGCGATTATTTTATTATTATTATTTTTGCGTTGCGTGAGAGTTTGTCGGCGGGCTGTGTGTGAGGCCCTTTTCTAGTGGGTTAATCTGGGTTTTGTTTTTCTGGTGCTTTTAGTAAGGATTTGATTTAAATGGGTCGGATCTGGAGGATTCGAACATTACTTATGGACCAGAAACGATCCGACCCGTTAAAGGTTTTCTTAAAGCATACGCACAGAGAACTCTAGCACCCCGCGGGTCTTTACCACTTCCTCCTCTTCTCAAAAAGGAAGAAAAAAGTTAAACCTGTAAGCGGGCCCGTTTTGCGTCGGGTCCAAAAACAAACCCGATTCCAACCCGACATGACAATGACGATAATGCCCCTCGAGTCTCGACCTTTCCTCTTAAAAGACTTTTATTTTATTTTATTAAGTTAGTCATCTGCTCTTGAATTTTCGAAGGTATATTGAAGGTTCGGTAGGTTCCTCTCTCGCGAGAACAAAGCCCTAATCCTTATTGAAATTTAGGGTTCAATAAACTTGGATTTTGTCGTTAATTTGGTGTGTTTTCGTTATTCACTGATCGCAGATTCGCACTTTGCTCTCTCTGATCTGATGGCGACGACGGAGACCAAACCGACGGCGACTGAGGACGCGAAGATCGATCTCTTCGAGGACGACGACGAGTTCGAAGAATTCGAAATTGATGAAGGTGAGTTGAACCTGTTCGGATCTTTTCGAGTGAGAGATTATTGGAAAGTTTGAATATTTCTTGGTTTTATGAACTAGGTTTATGTCTTTGAGAAAGTAGTTGAGATTCCAAATAAAATATCTTTTCTGTATGGTTAGAAGTTCAGACTGCATGTTTGGGTGATTAATGTGATTGTTTATTTGATGGATAAATATCATGAATCAGTGGCGCATGAGATGTTTTATCTTTATAACATGATGCCTGGTGACATTGCAAAGTGATTATCTTTATTGATGGGTTTGTAATTTTGGATATTGATTCGTTTATTAATTACATCGCGCACTTTATAATGTTCAATGTTTAGCTGTTAGACTCTTCGTAGGTATTGTCAGCAAGATCGTGCACTAGTGTGCTTGCTTGAATTGTAGGTCTGGATAGCAAGACATGGGGTATTCATTTGAAGTTCTGTTGAGTTAAAATTAGTGTACATGTCCAGTTAGTGAGGTTGATTCTAGATTGACTTGCTTGAATGCATGCTTGATATAAAGGAAATTTGGAAACATAAGCTGAATTAATATGTAAATTTCCTTATTCTGAATCATATTTAGCTAGTAATTGTATTCTCTGATTTGTAGCTTCAACCATGAGTTTTAAGCCATGGGTGGCAGATCTCATGAAAGCGCAGTTAGAAGGTCCAAACTTCATTATTTGGAGAATGAGGATGAAAATAGTTCTCGTCATTGAGATACTTTATTTTGTCATTTCTGAGGAACATCCTCAGAATGTTGGAATTGGGCAAAAGAAGTGGGATGATGCTGACAAGATGGCCAAGTGTTACATCTTGGCATCTATGTCTAATGTGCTGAAGGATCACCATTGTAAGATGATGCATGCAGCGGATATGATCCGCAATCTCACCAAAATGTTTGATGAGAAATGGAGAGGAGGGAGGGTCTCTGGACCCTTCATATAATGCTAAATGCAAACATGAATGTAGGGTCTCCAGTTGGTGAACATGTGATGAAAATGATGAGCTACATTAGTGAATTGGAAGATTTGGGCCACAGTATGACTGTCGAGTCGAAGGTGGAGATCATCCTTAAATCTCTTTCTCTATCCTTTTACTAGTTTGTATTGATTTATTGCATGAACAAACTGGAGTTTACCCTGCCAGAGCTTTTTAATCAGCTCATCATGGCAGAAGATCTCATTAGAAAGGAGTCAGGACCATCTCATCTCACTATGATCTGTAAGGCCTCTTCAAAGTTGCACTTTAAGAGGAAAGGGAACTGGAATCAAGGACAATTCTAAATCTCAGACCCAACCACAACCTCCTCCCATCACACAAGAAGGCAAAGGTTGGCTCTGCGTTGAAAATTAAAGGGCCCTCCTTATATCCCCAGGGAAATTGTTTCCACTATGGTAGAGTGGGTCGTTGGAAACGCAATTGCCATTGATATCTTGCCTCTTCAAAAATAAAAAGGTATGCGTCAAGCCTATGTTGATCAATACAATTCCAATTGCCGATTCATTGCTTCTTGTTGCATGGATGCTGGATCACTGCTCATCAAATTCCTAATAGAAATTTTATTTGTGTTCTAGTATTGGAGAAATATAATAAACTTAATGATGTGTGGTACTACTTAGTTATGTTGACTATCGCTTCTACCATATTTAATTAAATTTGCAATAGTGGTTTGCTGGTTTTTCTGCTAATGTTAATAGTGTGTTCATGCTGACCTTACAAGAAGATGAGATTTTCTTGAGATGTACATCAATAGCATGTGAGTTTGATAGGTTAATAACCAGTTTAAAATGGGTCTAGGACATCTTCGTACGTGATCTTTACAAATGTGCTACCTTTTTTGCAAGGCAAGACAGCCTAGGGCCGTTGGTTCCTTTTACTGTAACCACGCAGGGAACCTGCAAATTACTGTGACTTTTTCACTCTTATGAGTGTTTAGGGAGCGGGAATTATGAGTTTTTGTGCACCTTTACATTGTGATTATTCCATCTGTCGAGTGATTTACCTTATGCAGCACAGTCCAGTTATTAAAAAAGATTAAACTGGAAAACTAGTTCGGTTGGTCAGGCTCTTTGCTTCCAAACCCATAAAAAGTTTAAACTGAAAAACTAGTTAGGTTAGTCTTAATATCGATAGGATAGGATGCAATCATTAAGTCAATCCTTAGGTTCTTTTCATGATACCCGGATTCAAGGTTCTAACTATAGGATATCGGGATTGTATCGGATGGTGTTTTTCATATTAGATATCGGATATCGGAGGAGATATCTGGGATACGCGCGCATATCGGGCGTTCATATTAGACACTATATATAATAAAATATTGATAACTAAAAGTTGGTTAGTGTCATAGATATTATTTGCCAAATAAAAACGATGTAATATGCATGCTAAGACGGTAAAAAAATAATTTACATTTGCATGCAGTCGTGGGTCGTACAATAAAGAAGTTATTTCATGAAATTGATTTTTAAATAAGTTATTTCATGTCATTAATTTTTATCGAGCCCTAATGATGCATACCACACTTATATAGTCGGGTGACAGGTCTGGTTTGGGTTCAATGCTGATGAGTTCAAAAAAAATGAACCCAATTAAAATAAATATATGTCGATTGATTTTACGTCGACTCATATCGGGCGATTTATTGGTCAATATCAAATATCGGTCTCTTTTTGCTGCAAATGATGTGGGCAAAAGATTTTCTCATATTGTATCAGTAGCAGACAAAAAATGAGATGTCGCCCAATATCTCGGCCGATATTTAAAACAATGCCCGGATCTATATTTTTTTTATAGGAAGAATTAAACTATGATAGATACAATACACATAATAAGTCATGTAACAGCTCAAGTGTTATTTTTTGAAATACATGTTGGAGATTACAGTTACATTCTCAATTTGAATATTTGAATAACATACAATACCTTTGTGAGTTATGGGTTGGGAACATCTTGAGCTTGCATCGCATAAGGATCTGAGGTTGCACATATACATAGGGAGAACCTAGACAAACTTGAATATATTCCGAAAAAAGGTATTCATTCCCGAGCCTCAGAAAATGAGGCCATTATTTCTAATGTTGAAGAACGATAAATTAGTAATACAAATTTGGAACAAACATGGTATTTGTAAACAAGAGAGCTTATCTACACCTTCACATAGCTCCTGGATCTCCGGAAAGTAACACCAACCCTGTCTGCCTATTGATAAATGACCAGCTTTAAGGATGTTACAATTTCTTGATCCGACTATGTAATGTAAACGAAAGCCAACCAATCATGTTTCATGTTTCACCATATCAAAGGTAAACCCCAGAACTAAATTCCTGGAGATATCATCAATATGTAACGATTCCTTAACGGATATTTTGTAGTTGACCCTCGTTCGATGAGGATATCTTGCACTCTTTACGAGATAGTATGTGCAACACCTGTACCCAAAAATGCGGTTCATCCTCTGACATAATTTGACAATTAGGTTATGACATCTCCTGTACTGTCCCTGCTATATCCTCTCTCAATTTGGATGAACTATAATTACTCTAGTTAATTCACAAACCTTAATTTTAGGCCAATTTCTACTGACTTAAGACAAAACATATCTGCATTCTCTACAGTAGGAAGCCTTTTCCTCTAAAATCTTTGGCGTTCTTGATGTAGGTATGCTCAAAGTTTTCAATGGAAGTACACATCACATCTTGTATGTATGCTAGATACTCTGCATGAGAACTACAAAATTCTGAAAAACTGAAATCGATTGCATATTTCTCTCGACAAAGCTTTTCCGTGAAAAGAAGCTTGCATCATGCTTTTCCACTTAGTGCAACTTACTGAATTGTTCTTCACCCACTATGTTAGTGAAAGTAATCAAATCTTTTCTTGTTTCATTGTATGTGTTTTGTTTGCAGAATGGGATGACAAAGAGGATGGCAAGGAAGCTCTGCAGCAGTGGGAGGATGACTGGGATGATGATGATGTCAATGACGACTTCTCTCTGCAGCTGAGGAAGGAATTGGAAAGCAACAACGAGAAGAAATGATCAGTTCCCTCAAATGTTCTAATGCTAATCCTAGGCGTCGTTCCCTCAAATGTTGTAATGCTAATCCTACGCTTCGACCTCACCTCTGTCAAGAATCCTTGTTCTATTTCTGTACCAAGGATTGGAACGTGTTATATCTCAGTTGAGAACTGGTTGAAAATTATGTTCTGCTGCTTGCTTGCGTCTTAATACCACTTTAAGTTGCTTTTGTGGAAGCTTTGACTGTTCACTCAGTTTCAATGCTTTTGGTTATTGGTATTAGAATTTGGTTATGTCAATTGGGGAAGACTTGATATGCAAAATGCAACTGCTAAACTGCTCATTTCACAGTTGACATCGAGTTTTCTGCTATATAAATTTTGATCTTCAATCCAAATAGGAATCAACAAAACTAAAATTAAGTCGGTTAGAAGCATCATCGAAAACAAAAGAAGAACAAAAGCTAGAGCAGTCCATCACCACATAGGAGCGATACTGCTTGGAGCCCTGAATGCTAGACATTTGACAACCTGGTTGCCTTTTGACATATGTGAGCAACGACGAAGTCCATATGAGTAAGATAATCTAAACACCTCTTCCTAATAGGGTGTCACCTCCTAGGGACCTGATGAATGCGTGAATGAGACAGAGCCACCAAGTAAGTTGAGTCGCTCTCTAACCACAGCCGCCTCAAACTAAAAGATTAGGTATACTCAATCGCGTGGATAACAACAAATAACTCAGCTTCGAAAGCAAAGCAAGCACCAGAGGGAATAGCAAAGCAGTCTTTGACGAAGCCTCTACATGTATGAAAGACGCCAACACAAACAGCATGACTCGGGCCTCCACAAGCTGCCCATCCATGTTGATCTTAAGCCAACTCGGAGGGGGAGGTGCCAAATGACCTCCAAAATGTTTGGGGCTTTAGTAGGACTGCCATTCACCTGAAGTTTCCCTAGAGTCAGAAGCTCATCGACAAAATTTTGTATCGTGTTAATCTAGAGCGAATCTGTCTCACAAACGGATCGCCAAATCAAAGCAAGAGCCTTAGCAAAATCAGCCCAGTGTCCCTGAAGTCTAGTTGATTGCGGAGCAACTATACTACCCGAGAACATAAACAATGCCAACCCGCCAAAGAGACCGAAGACGAGTATTAAATGAGATCTGTATTGTCTCCCTCCAAAGATTCAGAACTGATTCATCTAGATAGAGATGATGTCCAAAAGTAGAGGACACCACATCCCACAAACCCGCACAAAAAGACATTCCAAAAAGAGGTGCTGCAAATCCTCCTCTACAACAAAAACAAAGTAGAAACGGAAAGAGAAAATGAAGCTCCGGACACGCAAAGCAGCAGAGTAGATAGGTTGCCATGTAAAACACGCCAAGAGAGAATAGAACACGAAGGAGGGATATAAGCCGTCCAAATCAGCTTTCCCAATTGACAGTAACTCCTGACCTCCTAATAGAAGCGTAAGCCGCTACACATGGGACCTCACCATCCAAAGAGAGTCCAAACTCGAGAATCCGGATCTGGGTTACCAAACCCCCTTAATCTCAGAAGGACTGAAAATGGGGAACAAAAAGACGGGAAAGATCCCATCCACCAAATTCGAGTAAACATCGCCTACTTGAGCCTGCGGTGGGTGTGACACCGAATGTCCCTAACCTGATCAATCAATGGATTTCCAAAACCAGTTATCCATCTAAAAACAGACCTTAAAGTCATGGCCAACCAACCATCTGGATTCAAGTAATAAAGATGCATAAAGGGGCTTCATGCCTGGCCAAATAGAAGAAGAGATATATCAAGGCCATGATCTATGATCTTAGGTAAAATAGCGGGCACGTAGGTAGGCAAAAACTATAGATTTTCAAGTCATCATGCGCCAGAAAGCTTCTTCAGCATCACCTGGTTAAGGACACGAAGGTCCTTAACAACAAAACCATCCTACTCCTCAGCGGTCGGGCCACCTGAATGCTCTTTCGATGATGAATTGAGCAAGTCCAAAAGAAATTCCTAATAGTTGTATTTAGCTTATTCAAAAGCAAAGAAGGCCAAATGTGAATCTGAAAAGAATACGAGGAGCCCTAAAGACTGTGAAGTAATCAAGCTAAGTCTGTTCGTCATAGATAAGGTGAAACCCTGCGAAGACTCCAACTTGCTCCTAATTCTGTCAATCCAAGGAACCAACTAGCAACGCCAGGTGCCCCAATGAAGAGGGCCAAACAAGTCATATAGTCACCACCCCTCTTTTTACTCGAAGCAGAAAGAAATCAGTACTGGCCTCTGAAATACTCCTGTCAAAATAGATAAACATTTCTCTCAGCTCGCATGCTGACCGGAGAGGAATCATAAAACTCAAATGCATCCAAAATCACCCGCAAGTTCTGTGGAGGAGCTCAACAGAAGAAAAGCACATCATCAGCATATAGAAAATGTAAGAGCACACATGCCAACAGGAGAGAAAACCGGTAGAAGAGAGATGAATCCACCAAGTGGTTGAAGTATTTACTCAGAAAGTCTTAGCTAAGTAGAAAAGAAGGGGAGAGAGAGGATCTCCTGCCTCACACCTCTGAAATACCTGCAATACCCTTTAGGAGAGCCATTGATCAATATCAAAATCCTAGCAAAATAAAAAAGTACCAACCAACTAATGAAACTCTCAGAAAATCCAAAACTCCTGATAACCTTTAACAAAAAACCAACCGATGAAGTTGAACGCCTTTTGGATGTCAATCTTCAACCTAATTGAGCCCCACAACTGTCAATCCTCAAACATTGAAGCACTTAGAAGCTCCAACAATGCACTCACTAATCCGCCTATTCCGATATAAACCAAGGTGGTTAGGCGAGATGATGTAGAACAAACAACCAGTCAATTAACAAATAATCTTGGTGATAACCTTAAATAATAACTACCTAGAGCAAATTGGCCGGAACTGATCCACAGTAAGCGTAGTCGGTGTCTTCATGACAAGTGCTATGAAGTTGGAATTCAGCTCTGAGAAGACTAACATGTGCGAAAGAACTCTTGCATCACTAAAACAACATCCTAACCAATAATACCCAACAATGCCTATAAAAATTGCCTGCAAACCATCAAGACCTGGGGGCACTAAGAGGATCCATATCAAAAATCATCTCTCTCATCTCATCATAAGAAGGAACACGAAGGATTAAAGCATTCTCATCTGAAGTGACCAAGCTAGGAATATGCTCCCGAATAATGAAAGATCCAAACTACTATCTCTCGGATATGAGAAAATGTGCTGATAATAAAAAACAATATGGTCACTAATCCTTTCAGGGTCGTAATACTATCATCACCAATATACATAGAGGAAAGATATCTCTTCCTCCCTCTGTGTTTAAGCAAAGAGTGAAAAAAGTTGGTACTTTTATCCCCATCCACAAGCCACCTGATCACACTCCTCCCTCATAAAGATTTCTTGCTGCTTGAGAACTCGATCCAGATCAATCAAAACATCAGACTCAATCTGAAAAAGGTCATTAGAGAAACTCTCAGTTTTGATCCTCTCCTGATTAGCCATCACTTTGTCATTGGCCTTGCTAATGTTCAATGCAATCACCAAAGACCTCCCAATTTCAACTCCTTAAAATCGCCTTCAAAAGCTTCAACATGAGAACCCCATATCACTATCAGGAAGAACCCCATATCACTATTAAGAATAAAAGAAGACTAAACAAATCTAATCAAATACAGAAAAGGAAGATTCGAGACCCACAAACTCTAAAAATAGAAAAGTCGCAAACCTGCATAAACACTCGTAGAATAAAAAAATCAACGAATGATGGTGATTCGAACGCAACCTGAAAAATGTAATACAAGAAACCCGAGACCAGACATCCAAAAAAGTGGGAGAGCAAAGTGCCCTCTCCAAACGAGAAAGAACAAATCATTCCTTCCCAGCCAATCCGAGTGTAAAAAACCCTCTCTAATCTCAATCTCTACCAAATCACAAACATCAATCATAGTTTGAAACTCATCACAACAAAGGAAAGAGATAACACCAGTTTTTCATGTGCTCTCGAGACAGAAATAAAATCCCCAACCAGAATCCACGGATCCTCAGGAATATAAATCTACTTTCTTGCCTGTTAGTGCTGCTCTCTACAGCATACATTTGATTCTCCTTCATTCATTACTACTGTTTAAAAGACAATTGCACAAGATCAATCATCATTTATTAATAATCACTTGTAATGTTATTTTTGTATCTGGCAACGTTGGCATCAATATTTTTTTCATACGTCAATCAGAGTACAGAGCACATCCTTGAGTCAAAAAATGTGCTAGCAAGCAAATCCTACACAAATCTTATTGCTGAAGCATTCTCTCAGCAGCCAGGAACGTCTCGGCTACAGCCTTATTCACTCCATCATCAGAGAACACAAAGCCAATAGCCCTCCGAGCTAACTCAACGATTTCTCCCTTGCTGAGTCCTTCAAAGCACAGAGAGGAACATAAATCTAAGCCAGAGAAATTGATTCCATAGGCTTAATATGGGTACTTGTGAAACTCTGACACAACTCTCCACAGTGAAGAGTAATATTTGATCTAAAATTTGGAGCCAAACCTGACTGATGGAGTTATTGAATTCTGATCATCATTAGCTTCATTTGTTTGGCTGTGAACAAGGGAAATTTTCAAACCTGTAAACTTCGCAGTACACAGCCAATTCTTGTTTTTTAACATTCTCTGTACTTTGGTTTTAAGCTACATGTATTATTTAGAGTATGCTAGCTCTTGTTTATGCTTATGATGATGATATGCAAGTAATGTATTATCCTTTTTTACTCTTTTTTCCTTATAGTCCTCACCTTTGCCCTCATTCATGAGAAGCGAGGATCACATTGTGTTGCTGATTCCTTCGGCAACCTCCAAATTACTAGTCTTTTCCAGTCTATCACGCTTTTGATAGTACAGATCTTCGCATATTAGCATCTTGTATGTTATTTGTTGCATCTCATATTCTCATGATTTCGAACTAATTTATCTTCTATCTTCATTCTATGGAAAAAGAAAAGGAAAGCATAAAAAATATAACACATTAAGCTCTTATGCATGTCAGACTTTATTACTCTAGCCCTTTGCTGGTTTCATTACAAACATGATAGCAAGATAGCATACACAACAGAAATAGGAAATAGCTTCTCCTAAACATACTTGCAATCCCCATAACCTGCAAGAAATCAATTCAAAACAATCTTTTAAGCGCATTTCAAAAACATAGGAACTCGATTTACAGAAAGCTTTTGGAGTCAAATGCCTACTTACTTGGGTCAGTGATAACGGTGATGCCCGAGAAGCTGAAGTAACAATTCCATGGATTCATACCTTTTGACTGGTAGTAAAGGTTCATGACAACTGAAGATGGGATATGTTGGTCTCAGGGTAGAAGCAAGATCCCTTTTGAATGACACTGCAGTCAACAGCAGAGCAGGCATACTGAATGGTTGTAGAGAGCCAATTCATCGGCTGAAGGCTTCGCCACGCACCAAGTTTTCTATAATCATTATCATCCAAAAAGAAAATGACACACAACATGATTAAAACTCATCATATGTTTAAGAAAGAGTTGTTGACATACCTGGCAACTATCCTGCGCAACGTTTCCTGCGAGAAAAAAAAAAAAGGAGACAAAAAAAGATCAGAATTCGTAATATGAATAACTAATCAAAATCATACTAATTATAGGAAGAGATGGAACTCCACCATGAGTGAGAGAAAAGTAGACAAGAAGGTAAATAAAGGGCAGAGAGAGAGATGATGAAGCCATTGTTTCAACTGACTGAGAGAGAGAGAGAGAGAGAGAGAGAGTTGAAGAAATGGGCTCTTGGAGTTTGGAGAGAAGAGTCTCATTTATATGTCTCACTGGGCTTTTGAGCTCTTTTGAAAGAAAACTTCTCTTTAGTACAGTAATGGAGCCTATTGGAATTCCCACAGTTAGTTGTTACTGAAATGAAGAGAGAAGAGGCAAGGGTTTAAGTGTGCCGAATTGGTCTGAGGCAAGCAGGCTGCAGACCTGGACTTAATCAGGAACAAAACGAGCATATTGACCCTGCTGTCTTTTAATTCACAATCTCAACACAAGAAATACATCAAAAATTCAAAGAATGATATCAACTCTGTTCCTTTCTCAGTTTAAAATTTACAGACACTCAAACAAAGACAACTCTAACTAAATTTGAAACCATGGCTATGCTCCGGATTCTCGGAATGAGAATATATCGAGTGCAAGATAATGCAGCTTTCAACGCAAGTGATTTCACAAATTAAAACAACAATTTGAATACAAGACACAGTTACTTGTCATGGAAAAGATTACATTGAGTACCAAAAGATACAAAAGATACCAAAAGATACAAGAAACAAATATAGCACTGAAATCTACTTCTTTTTCCCGGCTTTCCCTTCCTTTCTTCTTACAACTTCATCAGCGTACCTGACACCCTTCCCTTGTAAGGTTCAGGGGGCCTCCATTTCCTTATTGCAGCAGCAAATTCACCAATAGAGCATTTGTCATAGCCGCTCACTACAATCCTGGTGTTCTCCTCACCTTCACTTTCAACCCGTCTGGAATTGCCATTCGGACGGGGTGAGAAAACCCCAGACTGAGAACCAAGTCTTTGCCTTCTAACATGGCACGATAACCGACTCCAACCAATTGGAGCCTCTTCTCGAACCCTTTGGAGACTCCGACCACCATGTTGTCAGTAAGTGTTCTGCAGCCAAAGAAAGATATATGCATAATGCGAAGCAAAAAGATTTTTATTTCATGAAAGGAGACAGAAACAAGCGCGCGCGGCGTGTTTGTGTATCAAAACCTAGTAATGGGAGTAAATTCCTATATATTCACCATGAAAACAAAATTCAAAAGCAACCATTAATCATTTTGCAATCCCCATAATCACTGACCATGCCCATAGATCATGCAAAGAAACCTATTCTATAAATGCAACATCATGACCCCCAGATTTTATTTGAAGGGGAAAAAAAAGGGAGATCTCAAACAGAAAATAAGGGAGGAGAGAAAGGAGAAAGAAATTTCCTTGTCCAACACCTACAAACACATAATAGCCGTGTTACCCACCTTCTTATTCTTTTCAGCAACACACTAAGAACTGAAGGCAAAAAAGATCATTCTTATGGCAATATTACAAGAATTTATTAACGGCAAACAACTAGAGTATACAGTTGTATTAATATAAGAAAAAGAACGGCGTGTGAAGGCACCTTTACTCAAGACTGGTAAATATTGGGGTATGTACTCACCAAACTGATAAATTCCAATGCCTCTCCTTTAAAACATCTGATGGGGACATTAGTAGTACTTTTTTGATTTAGTTGTTGGACTTATCTTATATTGTAGTTTGTTTTAGTTGGTTGTTATTGTTGGTTAGTTATCTCATATCGGTTGTGATGGGATCTTTCCGTTGATGTAGGCCTATTTAGGCCAAGACTAGTATTGTATTTTGGAGCCAATGATTGATAATGAAAATTATTGTTTGAGTATTTTGAGTAGCCTGTGTGCTTCGGGTGAGAAAACCCTAGGGAGAGATTCCCAAACCTATCTTGGGAGAGAACCCTAGGTTGAGATTTCCTAAAGTTCGTCCCCCATCATTTTGGTATCAGAGCTAAATCCTAATCTTTTTTACTTCTTTTACAAAACCCTAGCTTCCACAAAAAAAAACCTTTTTTTTTCCTCCACCAAAACTCACAAATTCCCAAAGCCCTAGATCTGAAAAAAAAAAAAAAGAGAGAGAGAGAGAGAAAACTTTGAGATTACTGTTCCGTGAACAGTATCATCCGTTGCTGTTCACGTGAACAGTAACCCGATACTGTTCACGTGACAGTAAATCTGAACAGTACAGATACTGTTCATGTGAACAGTAAACCCTATTCACATGAACAGTAACCCACAGTTCTATTAATTTCCCCCCCCCCCCCAACAAAAAAACCCAAAGCTAGCCCATTCGGAGTCCGTTTTGAGATCTGTTTGAAGCATGGGTTCGTGACAGAGCCCCGGAGCTACTAGATAGATTTTCGCAGCATTCAAGCAGCAGAGACGACCTCCACAATCCCTATTTGGTGCTGCTATAAGTCCTGCAACAGTCCGATTTGGGTCCAGTTCGAGCCTTTGAGATTCTTGGGTAATTTTTGAGCTTATGCATTGAAATGTTCCTTAGGGATTTATTTTTGTGGTCAATATATTTCATACTAATGGTGATCCAAAGAAGTTGAATGAAAATGTATGCGGCTGTCCCGACTTTTCGTGGTTTTTATGACCGTTACGGTATGAAGACTGGGAGAGCATCTGAAACTTTCTTCAATTATTTTTCTCTGACATCTGAGCAAAAGTGTCTCTATGCCCGAATGAAGTTGGTGGGAGAGCCATATTATTTGGGTAGAGAACAATCATAAGTTATGTCGATACTGGTCTCTCTTGCAAGACTTTCTTCGCGCTCGTTATGCTCCACCCATTTATTCATCTGAGTCAGATTATAAAGAGCCCAATGTTGAGCCAGAGACTGAGAGCCGATCAATCACAGATCTCTACACTAAGTTTCGAGTGGCCCTACAAAAACGTGTAGCAAGCCAGGCTGCAAAGAGGGAAACAGATCCAGAGCCTTCAGCCCTTGTCGAGCCTGACGTTC